>NRSZ01000696.1:11657-35119 GCA_002901185.1 Tolypocladium capitatum
ATTGCGCGATGGCCGCCTGCTGCTCGGGGGGCAGTCGTTGTGTGATGAAGCCCTCGACCACGCCGCCGTGCCTCTGGTTGGCTGCGGCCATGTACTCCTTCGCCCACTTGGTTACATCGAGAACCTCTGGGAAGTCATCCCGCGCCACAGGCTTGCACGTGTTGAGCGCTGTGTAAGTCAATCCGAATCCGATGTCGTCGACAGAGGACTCGGTGATAATCTCGTCGCCGAGCCCAGCAGATACCACCGGAGGGTTCGCGAGCAGGGATAGCAGGATGCGGCAGCTGTTGCCCCATCCCTTCATGAACCTATGTGCAAAAGCCTGGGAGTCGCACAGAGTCTTGGTAAGGGATACGACGGCCGTTTTGCGGTCGACCGGCTTCGCGAGTTTCTCCGTCTCGGCAAGGACGAAAGGCGGGTAAACTTGGGCAAAGGCCCTCTCGTCGATCTGGTCGGAGTGCTTGATGAAGTAGTCTGCACCGTAGCCAGCCTCCAGCTTTGCACCGACAAGGTGGTAGAATCGGGCAAAGCGAAGCTTGAACGAGTCCGAGGGGGACCCTTGCAGCTTCGTGTACAGCAGTTGAATGATCGTACCAAAGTACCTGTCGATAGTCGCACTGTCCAAGTCGAGTCAGCATGAGGGGTTCACGGTGGGGTCTCCCACTAAACTTACGGCTCAAATGAGTGAATGACGGTGTCCAGGACGTCAAAAGACTGGAGCTCTGATCTTTTCCCACTCAGAAGCTTCTGGAAGATGCCCAGCACAGGCTCTAGCTGGTCCTCTGCGATGAGAACCTTGGCAGCCTTGGGAATGACCGCGGACAGCAGCCGGGTGCAGGCAGGAACATTGCCTCGGGTTTCCCACAGAGACGCGCCGAGCAGCGGACCAAGGAGCGCCTTGTAGTTGTCCGAGACTGCCTCGGATGGCGACGACTCCAACAGCTGAGCCAAAATCTGGAAGATGTACGGCAAAAACTCTGAGACACCGTTAGCAGGAGGAATAGCGAAAATGCACGGTGTCTTGAACTAACCGGTGACATCCTCAGCCAGAATCTTGTGGAATGGCTCCCACAGCTTCTGGTTGAAGAGGGCGGCGCTCGTACCCGAGCAGTAGCGGACCAAGGCGCCCATGGCCTCAAAATGGTAGTAATAAAACCGCGGGTTGCTCGGATTCTGCTTCATGACATTGGTGATGAGAATAAGATGGGTCAGAACGTTATCCAGAATGGGAGTGGCCCCGTCCTTGATGACGATGAGAATGCGCATCACGCATCGCATCAAGAACTCGTTCTCCTGCAGCTTCGCCGGGCTCGTTTCCTTCTCTATCAGCTTGAAAAGGTGGGCGAGAAGATCCTTCGCAAACGGCTCGATATCCGCCCGCAGAAACATCTGGTTGCCGGCATCGTCGGCCAAGAACAAGACGCGTTCCACGGCAATGGCGGCATATGTGTAGACGACGTAGTTGGACGAGTTCAGATTCCGGATCAGCGGATCCAGTGCCAGCTTCCATTGTTCTTTTGACAGCTGACTGCGGAAGGTGTAGAGGTACTTGATAGCATCGACCTTGGAAATCGGCTCCACGTCGTCGCCGCCCATCAAGTCTGAGGCGATGTTCTGCTCGAAGAACTGGACCACATTTACCAGCGGGTTGACGGTCTTGACGCCCTGCGCCGCCGTAACCGCACCCTTGGCGGCGACGGAAAGGAACAGGTAGACCGCCGTGTCCTTGGCCTTCCAATCTGTCTTGCCCTGGGCAAGGTAGTGGTTGATGTAGTTGGACACAGTGTTGGTCACTGGAGTCTCAAACTTTTCTTGCAGTTTCCGGAGGAAGTCTGTTGCCGACCTCCGCCTCGAGTCCGTATCAGAACCTTCCAGATCACGTCGGATGAACTCGATTGGCTCGTCTTGGAACATTTCCACGTCGGATTCTCGCAACGCGACGTTTGGCAGAATGACCTTCTCGACAATCTGCGTGAGCACGTTCTCCTCGTTGAACATGGGAGCATGCTGTGTGGTCGAGGCTACAGCTGTCAAGAAGTGGAGCGCCTTGCTCACGATGGCATCGTACTTGGTCTCCGAGCCAATGGTAGACAACAGGTTCCATGCGCTCGTGATGAAGGGGGAACAATATCGAGAGAAATCTTCATCGTACTTCATGTTGTAGAGCTCGAGCAGCTCACAGATGTCTGCCTTGACCGTGTCGACAATGCTCTCCTCGTTATCATCGTCGGTTGCCAACAGAGGGTTGGCATAGTCGAGATACTTTTCCAACAGCTTTGAGATGCCTTCTAGATTTTCCTCGAAGATCGGGGGCAGGTCGTGAGACGACATGTCGTGCAAGATTTTGATCTGGAGATCGAGAGCTTCGAACCAACCCTGAAGGGCATCCTGGTTGTTGGCATTTTCCTCGATTCTTCTGTCGGTTGCCTAAAACAAGGGGTCAGCCTTGAAGGAATCGAGCTTCCCGTACACTCCATGAGAAACGCACAATGAGCAGCTTTATAAAAGGCTGGCCGAACGTTGAAATCACGTGATTGATTTCGATGTAAAGCTCGTCCGTTCGCGTGAGGGGTCGCCAGCGAGCGAAGATGGAATGTGCGACTTCGAGGACCCCGACGTTGATCTTGGGGTCGGTCGTGGAGAATCGGCTGACGAGTTGCTGGGCAGCTCCTAGTCAGTGGCACTCGATCAAGCGAAATATGAGGTAGCCTACCTCGGTGAGGGTATCCCAGCGCCTCCAAAAGTCCGAGTCGGCGATGACGCTGATGGCTTCTCCGAGCTGGCTCTGGACGCTGGAGGGGCAGGAGATCATGAGGCCAATGAGGCGTTCTTTGATCAGCTGCACGTCCTCCTCTGGCAGCTTATAGTTGCCTTCCTCATCCTAGAGTGCAAAAGTTTAGCTTCGACGGCGACGGGGACAGCACAGGCGGGGTTCGGTTTCGGGACGCACGCACCACATAGTTGGATCGAATGAAGTTCTTGAAGGCCAGAGCGGCAGACAGCCGAGTGTTGATGGGGAGGGAGTCGGAATTGACGATGTTGAGCAGGGTGAGCGAGTACTGGGGCCTGGCCGCCTCTCGCTTCAGAGCCGCCTCCGCTGCAGAGCGTTTGCTCATTAGCACCAGGGAGCGGGGCAGCGGGGAGAGATGAGGCTGCTGCATACCTTTTCGATGCTGGGAGGGATCGAGGGTTGCGTTTAGCAACTGAGAGATCTGGCCAATGTCGGCCGCCATGGTGAGGTCTGGTGGGGAGAGTCGCAGCGAGGTGTGATGCTGGCTGGTGGTACGGAGTAGAGAAAGCGGTGGTGGCCGGGGCGAGAGCAGGTCGACTTTTCGTCAGAGGCTCGCCGTCAACAATCATCACCTACGGCGACTAAAACGGCCCGGGAGAAGAAGTGGGGTGAGGGCTTCAATCGGTGCGTCCCGGCTTTTGGTGCTGTGGTTGTTAGGTGGCTCTGCTCCTTGGACTACCTGAAATGCAGTCGCGCTCAAAGAGATATCATGCGCTAAACCTGCCGCTAAGCTATATCGAGAATACCACTACTCCGTACTCAAATTTGCATACCGAAATTTGCATACCGATGTTAATACGGATACGCAATCTACGTTGGCATCCCCGTCAGCATCGCCGCCGAGGGCACCGCAGTTATCCAAGGAAATGCAGGGCATCGCAGAGAAACGCAGGGCAGGATGGATATCGTAGGTATCGCGAACCACTTGCCTTCAGCTTTACCATACTTATTAGCTTTACTCATACTTATTATTGGAGGCCGGGGGTCCATCGGAGACTACGGCAATACCGTCGTCGGCGCCGTAGGCCTTGACTCTCCTAGCACATAGTGGCCCGAGGTACGAAGTATGAAGTAAAAGCTTTCCTCTTCCAACGAGCTTTACGAGTATCTGTATCTAGGTAAATATCACGTGTTTAATCACGTGCCTAAGCAGGTGTTTAGTCCCGTAATACGTATTCTAAGGGGGGGTTGTTTATTAGGTCTTATACTCCGTACATACTGTAGAATTCTCCTTATGTAAGCTTACAGATGTAGTTTTATTAGGTAGTAATACTCCGTATATAGTTAGGGCTATGTGCTCTGATATGCACGCCTCCCTGTAATGGGGCTCGCACTGTAAGCACAGGGCAGGTGGTATTGATGGGACAACAGCAACGAAAGGGGAAGTGAACGCATGCGCTCCACTACGAGTACGAGCGGCCCCTTTTATGCGCCCTGTCCGCGCGAGCGTGCGCGACCCGGCGAATCCGGATCCACTACTCCGCCCCTTGCAATCCCTGTTCGTACGTTCGACGGTTAGGGAGAGTCCGGTTCATAGGAGGCCTCCGGGGTAATTGGCCTAGGTGGGGCTGGTACCAACAGGGGCGGGCCGCTGGCTGCCTAAGGCCACCAACTGGGGACCGTTTTGGTACTTGGCCCCGCTTTGATATTTACGCCGGCAACCTCGTATGAGAGAACAAAGCTTGCCCCGAAGTTCGTCAGAGAAATCCCTCGAATAGATAGCTGATGGCTAACCATTCTGACGTTATGGAAGTTTCCGCGAGCTTCCGGGTCCGCGCCCCCGATTCGCCTCCAATGCGCCATGCATTGGGTGAGTGTAATATAGCATTGGTCTGAGCACGCGGTAATTCCAGTTTAGCAGATCGATTTAGTCTAAATATGTCCTCGTAGTTGTATCTTATATACCAGTATCCTACAGATTTTCCTCCGTTGCCTACGAAGTAAGTCTTCCCTTTTCTTTTCAAGAGGATAATTACGAAGTACGGAGTACGAGTACGGAGTACTCCGTAGTGAGGCAGCCTTTATTGCATGGGGTTAGTGTACGGAATGGCTTCCCTTGGCTGGGCTGACCCTGCCGGCCCCTGCCGGCCCCTGACTCCGGCCCGGTTGCCGGATCCTGCCAGGGTATATAGTATCCATTTTGATCTCCCTTCCTTCTGCCTGCAGACAAAAGGAAGTTTGTGCTGTATTAGCTGCCATTTTTTGACTCCTTGTTTGCGGCATTTCCCGTCGAATTTAGATACCCCATTGCGACCCTCTTTGATAGACTTGCCCTACATATTTATGAAGACTTTCGAGTGGAATTGGTTTAGGCCAGCATGAATTTTCTTTTTAAAAAAAAACTACATGTACACGGTGGCAGGGGGCACCTGACAGAATGACGAAGTCTACTTTCTTTGGGCTCTGCCTTCGTAGGTATGCAACATCTGAATAGTCTTTTTTTCCAAACCAATGAGACTTGCATAGAGGAAGCTTTGGCAAAATCAAAAAAGAGGTATCATCAAATAAAAATGGTGTCTTTAGACCACGTTACAACGGTAATATGTGATGAGTACATGATTCTTTTCGCCCGCTCGCCGCTCGCCCCATCATTGTATCGTCGTTTGTGCAAAAGCCCGCCCATTTATTCATTGGTGCTCCCGGCTTGCCAAATGATTATGATGATATGATGACGATGTTCGACCCAGACATAGTAGGATGAAAATGGCGTGTCGATGAAGGGGCAAAAAGAGAAAGGTGGGGAGAAGGTTGTGATGGGTCGTCGTATAGTCGTGTGGTATCAATTCGTACAAGCATCGCTGCTGTCCCTACTTTGCCTTGAATCCGGAACACTTGCGAATATCAGCCTGCAAGTCGTCGCCATAGGATAATGGGTGACCAGGCATCAGAGGAAGCTCTCGGCCCCGACGATGCTGCCGCGCCAGCCACAGCGTCTGTCCGGCTGGTCGCTCCTCGCCGACGGCAGCTGCGGCGGGTGTCTAGCACCAGAGGCGCCGCGGAGGGTCAGGTTCGTCCGGGCCGCAGACGAAGGCCGGACGTCGACTTCGCTGCTGCTGCCACGGCTGCTTCCAGCGCTGGCATTCGTCTGGACGAGCAGTAAGCTGCTAGTGCTGGAGAGCCTCTTAGTGAACTCGGTGAAACTCAACCTTTTGGTGCTAGAGCTCGAGTTTCGCTTGTTGTCCGCGCCGGACGCCTGGCCCGCGTGGGCGTTGGGCACTTGCACCGACCTGTTGCTGCTGCCGGCGGTCGAGGAGGGGGGGTCGGGGGCGGCGGCAGCGGCTGGGGTGACGCGAGGCGTGCTCTGGCCTCCGTTGTGGCGACTTTTGGCGTGGGCAGTGTGAGGGCGCAGGACCGGTGCTGGGCTGGACGATGCAGGCTCGGCGCCGGCGTGGAAGCTGAGGTTGGCGCGCGACATGCCGGGTCGACGCGAGGCTGAACTGCGACCGTTCTCGCGACGGCCGCCGGCGATATAGGCCAGGGCCCTTTGGGCTCCAGGCGACATCAACAGCGCCTCGCCATGGCCGTCCCGCTCCTCGGAGTGGGCAACACTGTCCGAGTCGGCGACATCCGACTCATCGAGTTCTGCCTCGTCCGAGCTATCGTCATCCTCGAAGGTGCTACGCATGGCAACCCGTTCTGCTTTGGTGTCCGCTTCGTTCTGCTTCCGCCGCTCTTCGGCCTCGCGCATGAGGGCGTCAAACCTGGCGATTGAGCTGAGGTTCTCCTGGCCGGGGACGTATGATTCTGCTCCAGGGATTTGCCCCAGCTGGAACGCCCTGTCGAGAATGGTCTCCCCAGGGGCGGGAGGACTGGCGGCGTCGTAGATGGAGGGACGGAGGGCTTGTGAGCTTATGCTGTCTCGGCCTTGGGTGGGCGAGCTCATGGTCGAGGAGCGTCCTTGAGCCGACGTCCATCCCTCGATGAACTCTCCGCGGTAGTCGCCCAGGGTAGTCGACGAGCCGAGGTCCGAAGGGAGAACCGTGGTGTAGTGTTGCTCTGGAATGGCATACGGCAGCTTCTGCGGGGCATAGGTGCTTGAGGGAGAGGAAATGTCACTCCGTTTGGACCGTAAGCTCGGCGACTCGGAGCCAAAGGCGGCGATATGGTCTCGTGGCCCAGTCGAATATGTAGCCGTCGAGCTCTGGTGCTTAAGGGCCCGGCTGCCACTGCCCGGGCGCTGCATGTGGTCTGAACTTTCGTGGGATCGGGTCGCGAAGGGACTCGTGAAGATGGGCGAGACGGGGCTCTCAGAGCTAGGCGTAGCGCCCTTCTTGGACAGGATGAAGCGCGCCCAGTCGTGCAAGCTGGGGTGATGATGATCCGGCGGCGTCCGGAACCACAGCGTCGTGGTGGCCGACTCCTTGTTTGGATACATGAAGCCGGTCGCTCTGCTGGATCTGCGCCGTCGTTCCTTGTCGGCGATGGTGATGACGAGGGTCGGTAGCACGGGGCTCTGCTTGCGATTGGTGACGAGCTGGACCTGGCAGTCGGCCACACTGTTGGCCGACCACTGCTTGATGGGATCCAAGTCGTCCTGCAGTTTCTCGTCAGACTCGGGCGCCGATGACGGGACACAGGATAGACGGGCGCTAGTACCTTGGACTTGTACACGGAGATGCAGTAGTCGTCGGCCGAAGGGGTTATGGCGAGGGCCTTGGACAAGGCGCAGTCAGAGCGGCCAACGGTTAGGCTTGCCTGGCGGACTCTGGTGTTGGCGGCGCTGCGCCTGCCGACGACGACATATCGCGGCTGGTGGGGGAGTGTCAGACTGCGGACATGTGGGAAAGCTACAAGGCGGTGATGTCGGGGGAACGACGGACCTTCCACGATGGCCGACCCAGGATCTGGCTCCGATCTGGCGGGACGAGGAGAACGCCGTCGAGGTGGTCCATGGCCGCGCCGGTGTTTGCAGGCGGCTGGTCCGAGGAGAAGGGAGGGAGGAAGAAGAGGCGAGGAAAAATATGCCGGTCGACGTTACAGGCGCATCCTGAGAGCGGCGGCGGGAGAGGGACGGCAACGGAGCGCCTCTCTCTGGTCGCCACGCCTTGCTTTCACCTCTTCGCTGCGGGGCGGCGTCGGAAGTCGGTCAATCGCGGGTCGAGGCACTGACGAGAGGCGAGGCGCGATGGCGAGACGGCGAGCTGTCGAGCTGTCGAGCTGTCGAGCTGTCGAGCGCACAGGGGCAGGCAAGGCAGCACGGGCACGGCAAGCGTCGGAAGGCGACGAGAGAATCGAAAGGCGACGACGGGTTTATTAGTGGCCCGGCATGGTGTTTACGGGCCTAAACCCCCGCACAGGCCTGGCCTGGTCTCCGGAGACCTGACCAGGTCCCCGAAGATCCCGCATTGGGCCTCCCGGGAGGCGTTCAATTAGGTATGGGGCAGACGCACGCTGCAGCGCACAGGGCCCCAGCAGCGCACTTGTAGGGTTGGGTAATGGCGCAGGCGAAATGAACATCAACATGGAGCGACCCGGCAGATTCCAACTCCCAAATTATGCGGAGTACTGGTTAGGGGGCGCCGCTGGCCCGACGTCCAGCCCTGTCCTCGTCTCTACCACCGTCCAGGGACACTATTCCCCGGACGGCAGTAATATTACTGCTTTGAACGCCCGCGGGACCAGGGCTCGGGGTCGGCTCCAGGAAACAAGGTTGCGTCAAGTCGAGGTTGGCATGGCATGCAATCTTGTCCGCCTCCCTCGCACTCGTCGCCTCGCAGCCCGTCGCCTCGCAGCCCGTCTCGCCTCCTCCCAGCAGTCTCTTCCCGGCTCGTCTCCTCCCCCCTCGTGTCGTTGAATACGCGTGTTAACGAAACCTAAATGCCACCTGCATATCTCCCTCCCCGCCTACCAATGCAAGCCTAGAGACAAACCGATCCGTACTCCGTACTTGGGACCACGCCCGAGCTGCCTCTACGGCCCGGCCCCAACGTCGGCGCTCGGACAGAAGGCCGCGGACCAGGGCCGCAACTTGCAAGGATGCTCGCATGGCTGCCATTTACAGGCACTCGTCCAGCACCACGCAGCGCGCCAACACACCACCGCCGCCAACGACGCCGGCGGTGCCCAGCTAGCCCATCAGTCCCGGAGCTAACTCTTGCAGACCCCAGATGACGACGAGAACAGACCGCCGCATGCAACGGCGGAGCGCGCGCGACGACGACGAGACGGCCTTGTGGCTTGCGCCTTGCGGGGCTCGCCACCAGACACACAGACACAGCAATATGTACTAACAACGTTGTGGCTTGCATCTGGCCAGACATGTCCTCCTCTGTCACTGGCCCGTCGTCGGGCTCACCCTGAGCGCGAAATATTGCGCATAGGCGGCTCTTCGCCGGGCTTGCGAGTTTTGGGCCTCGCGCGATGCCGGCATGACTGACAATTCACTGTTTGTCTCAAAGCACCGGCCAGCGGCACGGCCGATTGCTACGTCGTGTCGTCGACGTCGTCGTCGTCGTAACGCAGCCCGGTCTGGCTCGTCGTCCCGCCCCTGGACAGCCTGGACGGCGCCGCGTCCACCACGGGCCATACCGCGACCGTCTCCCGGCCCGCCCGTTGATGCCTCGACCCGTCCTCCGTACCGTCGCTGCCGTGGCTCGCTCACCGTCTTTCGGCGTCGCGCGCGCCACTCGTCAGCCGCATCTGTCTGTGGCTTCGGCCACTGGCTCCCCTCCCGCGCAACTCGGTCTGCCGAGCAACACGCTTGCTGCCTTGTGCTATTGCCGGCCGACCGTCTGTTCGAACCCGGACGAGTACGAACAACGGAGCGAGCGGCCCTCGAGCCTGCAACCGTGGCGTGCGCCAGAAAGCCACGGCAGGACATTGAACCCGGAGTTCAAACTGCGGGACCGATGGCTTCCCCCGGTGGGTGAAGCTAGCAAAGGCAAAGCATCGCCGGGCGAATGTTTTCTGAGACAGCCCGCCATGTTTCTCCTCCTCCTGCGGCGGCGGCTGGCAAGCGCAGCAATTGGCCGATGCCGTCGTCGAATGCGTCGCATGCAGGCAAGGCTTGCATTGCAACCTTCCAGTTCGCTTCGAGGCTGCAGGTCATGGGCGGCTGCGGCCTGCCCGACCTGTGTCGGGTTCAGGGTGCGGGAGCATGCAAGACGTCGTCGTTCTGCCCCACGGCGCCGGATCCGAACGAGGCATGCTTTGTCCCATGGCGCATCTGTCATTCACGCTGCCGCCAGGCTAACAGGAGCCAATTTCTCCGGCCGCCGACGTCCGCCGCGACGCCGCGGTCTTAACTCGGCCAGTTCTTGCTTGCTGTCTCACCCGGCTGCCCATTGCAGCGACGTCCAAACCCACCTACGAGCACGAGACGTAATTCGCTGTCGCGCAATGGAACAATAACCACGGCTGCAATCCCTCAATCCCCCGCCGAAGCATCGCCTTCTTCGACGCTACATCGCGTTGCCCCTGCATGAGGCGCCCCAATCGTCGTCTGGTCGTGTTCGATGGTCGTCTGCCCCTGCATGTCCCCTGACTGATGCCAACGGTGCCGACGCCACCGACTGCCTACGCACCAAGTACCGACCTCGACTCGCGTGGCGCC
Source organism: Tolypocladium capitatum (assembly GCA_002901185.1). Classification (NCBI taxonomy): domain Eukaryota; kingdom Fungi; phylum Ascomycota; class Sordariomycetes; order Hypocreales; family Ophiocordycipitaceae; genus Tolypocladium; species Tolypocladium capitatum. The sequence continues at coordinate 22,001 of NRSZ01000696.1, forward strand.
CGACGCGGCACGCATCTCGGCTCCTGAGCCACTTGCCACGTAACATCGGAGCCTTCACGATCCTGGGCTTTGGCCCAGCTGGTCCTTTTGCAGCGCGCTCCCTGTCGCCTCGGCCCGCCCTTGGGCCATCGCGCCGGTGAGGCTTTTGTCATGATAATATGCGGCAGCGTCCCATCGCTCGACCCGTCAAGCGACCAAGGGCGCCCGAGCAGTCTTGTGCGCCGGTTGTCGTCGAAGCAGAGTGCCCGACGCTTCGGCCCGACCACGGCATCCCAGCCCGCCGCCGCCGACCCTCGGATCTATCTGCGTCTATCAAGTAGCAAGTCTATCAAGTAGCAAGTCTATCAAGTAGCAGCTCTATCAAGGAGCAACTCTACCGTTTGAGTCTGCGTACTTCGTAGGATTGATGGGTGTCCCAAACCCGTTCGGCTGGAATGCGCCCTCATTGGGCCGTCTCCGTAGCCCGTTCGCTGCATCCTTCGGGCACGCATCGCACATCGCATCGCATCGCATTGCATCTCACCCATGTCTACGCGCCTCTGACCCTGGGCGTTTCCCGTTTCTGCCCTCGGTGAGCCCGTGTGTCAACGTGGCGGCGCCTTAATATTAATTTACGAGTTACTCGTGCGGAGTACTCCGTACTCCGTACTGGATTGGCTATTCGAGTACGATACTTACGAGTATTACCCCGAATCGTCAATGCAGCTAAGCTGAATGCAGCCCGCCTTCACGTGCCCGATTACCCGCTGGACGACTTCAAAACTCCGGTCCCTGCTTAGGCTTCAAATCGTTCGCTATTGTGTCTCAGTGGAATTTCCTGCCTGAACAAGACAGCAAAGTCTACATCAAATACCGTCCAGGCCTGAGTTCCCCCATCCCCCAGCCCATGACATGACGTTCCTACCAACGCTGTAACGCCAGAAAAGTAATAGAAAACACAAAACGAACGGGGAAGGGGGGGGTGTTTCGACCCAACAAGACTATCAGGGGGCAAGGTGAGGAGGGAAGAAATAAACCATGCTTGATAAAGAGACCCGTCAAACCGACACATGCCGTAGCCATCTCTATCCCTTGCCGACGTCCTCTAATAAGCCAGTGCCCAAATCCATGTCGTGTTAGACACTCATCGGCCTGTCATCCAGGCGAGAGGTGTGCATCGACCCCTAGTCGTCATCGACCGACTTTCTCCAACCGTTGGACGACCTGGGATGCTGAGACCTGAATTCGAAGGCTTTCGCCTTGTTTGTCCAGCTACGAGTCAAGTGCTTAGCATCGTTCCGCACATGACAACTGCCAGGGCGCATGCTTACATCTTCACACGACCGTCATCTCCGCACGATGCCAGCATGCAAGGGTCTGCGGGGTTCCAAGACACCGCGTTGCACCGTGGGAAGTGTCCGGGCAACCTTTCCACGGCAGCGCCAGTGTTCTTGTGCCAAATGAGGATGTTGCCGTCTTCGCTTCCGCTGGTGACAAAGCTCTCGTTGGCGCCGCCAAAGGAGCTCCTGATCAAATAGTCGCCACCCGTATGCCCCAGGAACTTCTGAACCGAGTTTTTCGTCACCAGATCGATGAGCTGGGCCTCGCCATCCTTCCTGTTCACGAGCAGGTGCCGTGAGTCCTGGCTGATGTTAACAGAGGTTGCGCGAGCACCCAAGTCCAGGTTGTACTCTAGCTCCCGCGTCGTGGCATTGTACACGTGGATATTGCTAGTGTCGTCCATGGCGACAAGCCAGCGCCCGTCCTGGGAACCACAGAGGTCTTGCACACGGTATTTCTTGCCCCACTCATGTATATCGACATCATGCACATTGCAGCTGCAAAGACCATGGCTTTTGTCCAGGGTTCCCAGGACAAATGACATACTGTCGCTTGCCCATATGCAACCGCTAACGGGCTCGTCAAATCTTCTAATCTTCTTAAGCAGGGATCCGGTCTGAAAAGGAAAGAAAAACGTCAGTCAGTCGATGCTGTTCCCTTGCGTTATTGGAGGTGCAGGCACAAACATTTGCGTTCCAGAGCCGCGCATACTTGTCCTGTGAACAAGTGACAATGTAGGAGCCGTCGGGGCTCCAGGCCAGGTTCCCTACCCCGAGCTCGTGGTCTGCGAGGGCGCGAACAAGCGTGAATGTCTTCGTCTCCCAGATCATCACATTCTCCCGGCTTCCACAGGCAGCTAACTTGGACCCGTCGTGTGAGAACTGTACCTGCCAAACTTCTCCAGCGACATCGGTTAACTCCAGGGCCACGTCGGTCGGGAAGTTCCGCCTGTCGCAAAAGTGGTCGGAGTAGAGAGATGGCGACGAGGCGGCGGTGTGGTAAAGGCAAGTATCAATCTGTTTCTGCTTCACCTGCTCGAGGAGGACAGCAAGCCGATTCTCTGGTAACATGACCGAAGGAGATATGCATCCTGGACGCGGTTAGTGCATGCGAGGGCATGGTTAATCGTAAAGCAAAGGGACGGTAACCCACGAGATAACTCTGACAGCAGTTGCTTGCGAGATTGCCCCCGCGCCCCGTCCCAGTTTGCCTTTGCCATGAGGTCCTCGGCGGAGCGGCACATGAGCAAGCTCGACAGGAAATGAAGCTTACTCGTGTCTTGATACAAGGGCGTCAACTCCCCGCGTAAAACCATGAGAGCACGGGCCGTATCCCTATGCTCCAGCAGTTCCAGGAATTTTTGCTGCCGTAGCCAGAACTTCATGACGTTGCGGTCCGAGCCCACCGCAAGGACAAGCCCGTTTCCCTGGCCTCCGCGCACGTCCGACATCGTCGCACCGGCCAACAACTTCTCCGCCTCCGACCAGGAGCCGCTGATGACGGCGGACCGGAACGCTGCCACGGTGGGGCTTTCCAGGTCAAAGCCGCTGTCCTGGCTGACGCTTTCAGCCGCCGCCTGATAACCCATGTCCGATAACGCCTGAATCAATATCCGTGTAACCTCCTCCCGGTCGTGGCCAAAGTACGTCGACGGCCGCTGCGTGGCCGCCGGGCCCTTGTCTCCGTTAGAGGAGCCGTTGGTGGCCAGAGAGGCCTTGCGAGCGCCATTAGTCACGCCAGGCAAGGCTGAGCGCTGGCCTGCCGTTGCAGTCGACCCATTAGACCGAGCCGTCGCGTCGCCGTCCGCCAGCATTGCTGTGCTGTCACGTCGCCTTCGCTTAGGAGGATGTTCGGAAGTGGCACCTGCGGGTGCAGAAGCAGCGGCAGGCTGAGCAAGCGGCGAGGCTCGATCTCGCTGAGGCTCGTCCGGGGACCGCCGTCGTCGGCCCAAGACTTGCGGCGGAGGGCTGGGGGACGGGGGAGCGGCGGCTTCGGAAGACTCTATGTTCGCAAAGGCCGTGGCTCCGGACGAAGCTCCTCGATCGCGTTCAAGCGGCGTGGGAGGGGTTGGGGCTGAGATGACGGTGCTGGGAGATACCGGGCCGGGTTGCGGAGCGGATGGGTCGTCGGAGGCGCCGATGGGGGAACGAGAGTCGGGAGGGTGGTCCACGTCGACCTCTCCGCGGCCCGGAACCGCGGTGGGATCAGCGGCTGCCGATATGGGGAGCCGGCTACGAGCCAAGGGATGACGGCATCCGACGACGACGGAAGCCTTGGCCGGACGCCAGAGGGGGGACAGATTCGATAGAGGACGTCGTCTCGAGTTGTCGAAGGGGGCCGGCAGGCCTGCTCGGGGGGTTGTGTCTGGGCAAGAACGTCAAGCCAGGGACGCACATGTGAAGGCCCGCGTGCAAATGATCGTGACGTCCGCTAGGTGGCGGTAGCGGTGCAGGAGCCGTATCGCCGTCGGCCTCGTTCGCTGATACGTGGTCGGGGGAGAAGTGCGTCTGTTGAGCAAGGTTGTGAGGCGTAAGTGGTGTTGTCGAGAGAGGTGGTTTGGAGAGGGTCGGCAAAGAGCACTTGCTCCAGGTGTGCACCTCAACAGGTATGTACGTACTCCGTACTTCGTACGGAGTAGCGGTGATGGGACGGGCGTGCGAGGGTGGGGCCTGTAATCAGTGTATGACCAGCGCTGTGGCACCGTGAGTGGCGGGCTCCGTAGGCTTTGCGGGGTGCTAAAACAGCTCCAGCGCGCCCTGTAATGGCGCCGACGCTGGTCCACTGACGAGCCCCGGACGACAGGTCCGTCAGGCCCTCCGCGGATCAATATTCCCCAACTCCCACTCGCGGCATCCTCCATTCTCTCCAGCGTCTGCAGGGGTGCCTCACGACTTGCAAAACCGGGCTCCGGTTTGGGCTCCTTCGACGACGTGGCTGTCTGCCTACGATAGGCACTACCGCCGATGTTGGCGCCCCCAGGATGCGATCTCGATGACGTCTCACCCCTCGCTACTCTTACAGCGGCGTCCAGCCCGCCTCGACCTCGTCCGGCCCGCGTCCGCGATGCGATTTGGCGACACGCGCTGCACGTCGCTGCTGGTAATTGCCAGCCATGCATGCTCACGGCCCGTCTTCGTCTCCTGAAACCGACACAGCTCATGGGAGCTGGCGTTGACCCCGCCGCTGGAAGCCGAGTGCGATAATGGAACTCCAACAGGCTCCCTCTCCTCTGGTCTTAGTGCCATCAGCACCCAAGATGGCGCGACTTGTCAAGTGACCGGTATCAAACGCAAGAGGGTCACCCAACCATGCTTTAGCCACTCGTGCAATGTGATGCTCCAACTGCCTCTGTCAGGACAGTGTGTGGTTTACCCAAGTCTCTCGACGCGTACACCTCCCTCCTCTCGCCGCTGCCGAGCAAGAGCAGCTTGCCGCGATAACTGATGGCACGCCACGACGATCCAGCAATGGCAGCAACTCACATAAAAGGCTGTTGACGTCCCTGAGCCGAGGCGCCCAGCTTTCATTTGCAATATTGACGGCCGAGGCGAACCACGTTTCTGGTTGGCCCTTTCGCAGAATGCATTCGGATCCAGTCTGAGCGCAAGCCATCACCTCCTATCGGCACCAGCCTCGGGAAGCCTCGCGGCGCATTGAAGGGACATGATCCACGCCTGACCGCCGTCTCCGAAGGCAGCTGCATCGAGGAAACACGTCAGCGTTGGTGTTCACTTGCAGGCAGCACAGACAGAATCCGCTGTCCACATCATCGGGTGACGTCTTGTCGGGGGACCGCGATCACGTGGCGCTGCCTTGTTGGGGCAAGCGTCGCTCGGCCACATGTGGCTTGCTGGCGAATGCTAGCTCCTGCGGCCCACTCACTGTCAGGGCCTCGACGCAATGGTCAGTGTTAGGCTCAGGGAACCACATCGTCGTCCGAGTCCTCCTACTAATCCCAGCAACCCGTATCTCCCCCCTCCCCCAACGCTTCGCCTGCGCTGCGCTGCCGTTGCTCTGCTCAGATACGACACCCGCCGAAGCGCTGAATCGGAGACCGTCGCCGATACTCCGTTCCCCGGAGGCTGTTTGCGCAACCCCTTTCAGGAGACTCGCCCCCCCCCCTCGAAACGTCCCGACGTCTGCAGCCGAGGACCAGCCCAGCATCCAGCCCTGCGCCGTCACGCCGGCTACACCGGACCGTGCACGTCAAACGTCGTTGCATACTAGCCGTAGCGAAGCCGGAATATCAACGCGACCATGAGCGGCAACCTCTCCACGCCGGGTGGCATCTCGGATCCCGCCCTCATCCAGTGAGCCTCGCCTTCGTGACAACGCCGAGCTTCGCAGACGCTAACCTCGCATACGCAGGCTCGTCAACAAGCTTCAGGATGTCTTTGCGACCGTCGGCGTCAACAACCCCATCGATCTCCCTCAAATCGCCGTCGTCGGTAGTCAGTCCAGCGGAAAGAGCTCCGTGCTGGAGAACATCGTGGGCCGTGACTTGTAAGTCTCGACTATGGTGGACCACATCCAATGACGAAGACACGCCGTCTGACCTTTGTTCGTAATCAGCCTGCCCCGAGGTTCCGGCATCGTGACGCGGCGTCCCCTCGTCCTGCAACTCATCAACCGCCCCGCGCAGACCAACGGCGTCTCGGCGGATGAGGTCTCGACCGCCAACGACAAGGCCGCGAACGCAGATGAGTGGGGCGAGTTTCTTCACATTCCCGGCCAGAAATACTACGACTTTTCAAAGATCCGAGAGGAGATTGCTCGCGAGACCGAGGCCAAGGTCGGCAAGAATGCGGGCATCTCTCCTGCCCCGATCAACCTGCGAATCTACTCTCCAAATGTCCTCACCCTGACGCTGGTCGACTTGCCGGGTCTGACCAAGGTGCCCGTAGGCGATCAGCCGCGGGACATCGAGCGTCAGATCCGAGAGATGGTGCTGAAGTATATCGGGAAATCCAACGCCATCATTCTGGCGGTGACGGCCGCCAACATCGACTTGGCCAACTCGGACGGCTTGAAGCTGGCACGAGAGGTTGACCCGGAGGGCCAGCGGACCATTGGTGTCCTGACCAAGGTCGACCTGATGGACGATGGCACGGATGTGATTGACATCTTGTCCAACCGCGTCATCCCCCTGCGACTGGGATACGTCCCTGTTGTCAACCGAGGCCAGCGCGACATTGACAACAAAAAGGCCATCAACGTGGCGTTGGAGGCAGAGAAGAACTTTTTCGAAAACCACAAGGCCTACCGCAACAAGAGCTCCTACTGCGGCACTCCGTATCTCGCTCGCAAGCTCAACCTTATCCTGATGATGCACATCAAGCAGACGCTCCCCGACATCAAGGCGCGAATCTCCGGCTCCCTGCAAAAATACACCAGCGAGCTCGAGAGCCTTGGCCCATCGATGCTGGGGAACAGCGCAAATATTGTCCTGAACATCATCACCGAGTTTACCAACGAGTGGCGCACGGTACTGGAGGGCAACAACAAGGAACTTTCCAGCACTGAGCTGTCTGGTGGTGCCCGGATCAGCTTCGTGTTCCACGAGCTATACTCGAACGGTGTCAAGGCTTTGGATCCCTTTGATATCGTCAAGGACGACGACATCCGCATCATTCTTTACAACTCGTCTGGCTCTTCACCGGCGCTGTTTGTCGGTACTACGGCCTTTGAGCTCATCGTCAAGCAGCAGATCCAGCGCATGGAGGACCCCAGCTTGAAGTGCGTGTCGCTGGTGTACGACGAGCTGGTGCGGATCCTGTCGCAACTGCTCTCCAAGCAGCTGTACCGACGGTACCCTTCGCTGAAGGAGAAGATGCACGGCGTCGTGATCGCCTTCTTCAAGAAGGTCATGGAGCCCACGAACAAACTTGTCCGGGATCTCGTCAACATGGAGGCTTGCTACATCAACACTGGCCACCCTGACTTTTTGAATGGCCATCGGGTAAGTTGCCGATGCGTTTGCGGTATAATACGCGTGATACTGACTACCCGATGCAGGCGATGGCCATTGTGAACGACCGTCACAACCCGGCAAAGCCCGTCCAAGTTGACCCCAAGACTGGCAAGCCGCTGCCACCGTCTTCCACCCCTGCCCGCGCCACGAGCCCGACAGTCCCCGAACTGGACGCCTCCGGAAACTCGGGCTTCTTCGGCAGCTTCTTCGCCGCCAAGAATAAGAAGAAGGCTGCCGCGATGGAACCGCCGCCGCCGACTCTCAAGGCCTCTGGCACGCTGTCGGAGCGTGAGAACATTGAGGTGGAGGTCATCAGTAAGCAGCCGCAGTCGGTTGCATCCATAGGCCAGGGCTAACTGCTGTGTCTAGAGCTGCTCATTTCGTCCTACTACAACATTGTCAAGCGCACCATGATCGACATGGTCCCCAAGGCCATCATGCTCAACCTTGTCCAGTACGTTTCAGGCTCTTATGGGCAGTGCGAACTTTGCTTACCAGGTCTGCAGATTCACCAAGGACGAGATGCAACGCGAGCTGCTGGAGAACATGTACAGAAGCGACACGCTGGACGAACTGCTCAAGGAAAGCGACTTCACGATCCGTCGGCGGAAGGAGTGCCACCAGATGGTCGAGTCTCTGGCCAAGGCGAACGAGATTGTCAGCCAAGTCCAGTAGTAGACATATTCAAAACTGGGCTGGGCCGGGCATGTCTCCAGCTCAACTGAACATGCCGGTCATCCATGGCACCTGGAGGCGGCGCATGACGCCGTCTTTCGTCATTTTGACGAGGATGAGGCACGCCGAGGCTCTCCCTATTTCTTTTTCGATACCACGGGTGGTTTCACAGGGATTAGAGTAGACGAACAAGTAATGAGTTTGACAGGGAGAGCCAGGTGTTCTCCAAGCGAGGCGTGGTGACGGGCGCGATACAGGAGGCGGATCGTGTGTTGAGTGCATCGTGCGTCGTGGGCTGTGTCTTGCGTGTTGTGCATTACAGACTAAGAAGAAGCATTGCTTTTGACTTGATCCACGCGCGTCCAGGAGCGAGAGTGATGGTTCCAAGCTCATGCATTTCCAAGATGACATGGTATATAATCAGCATACAGCCGCTCAAATCACGGACACTGCTTCGTACGCCCTCCCATCATAACCTGGACTCTGCTTTGGTCAACACGAACCCGCCATCAGACACATCATACTCTTTCCCCTTGGTCCACGACAGCCACTGTCGCAGCACCTCCTCGCCACCCTGCCCCGGCGCCAACGCCGCGCCCTCATAGCCGTCACCCGGCACGCCGCGCCCCTGGCCGTAGGTGGCCGCATCGCCGGGCGCGTCGCCCTGCTGCTTGACGGCGAGGCACGGCGTCTGGCGCAGCGTCACGGCGGGCCGCTGGTCGCCCTCGCGCGCCGGGTCCGTCTCGAGCTCCGCGTAGTCGAGCACCGGCACGCAGCACGCGTCCGTGCCGTCGAACACGGCCTCCCACTCGCCGCGCGTCCTGCGCGCGAAGACGTCCTCGAAGACGCGCCGCAGCGCGGGCCACTCGGCCGGGTCGTGGCGGCGCTCGTCCCAGCCCTGGCCGGCGAGGCCCAGACCCGTCATGAGCGCGGCGAAGAACTGCGGCTCCAGCGCGGCGACGGACACGTACCGCCCGTCCTTGGTCGCGTAGGTGTCGTAGAAGGGGCACCCGCCGTCGAGGATGTTGCGGCCGCGGCCGCGCGCCCCCTGGCTCGTCTTGAGCATCAGGCGCGGGAAGGTGGCGAGGTAGCTCGCGCCGTCGACCATGTTCGCCTCGACGACCTGGCCCCTGCCGCTGGTCTGGCGCGCGAGCAGCGCGAGGAGGATGCCCTGAAAGAGCGTCGCGCCGCCGCCGGCCATGTCGGCGAGCAGGTTCAACGGCGGGTGCGGCGTGTCCGTGGCCCGGCCGAGCATGCTCAGCGCGCCGGAGACGGCGAGATAGTTGATGTCGTGGCCGGCCATGTCCCTGTACTTGCCGTCGCGGCGGAAGCCCGTGAGGCGCGCGTAGACGAGGCGCGGGTTCAACGCGAGGAGCTCCCGCGGGCCGAGGCCGAGCTTCTCGAGGACGCCGGGGCGGAAGGGGTCGACGAGGACGTCGGCGCCGGCAGCCACGAGGGCGCGCACGAGGGCGACGCCGCGCGGGGCCTTGAGGTCCACGGCGATGGAGGCCTTGCGCCGCGTGAGCACGTCCTGCGTGGGGGACGGGGCGGCGCGGTCGATGCGCAGGACGGAGGCGCCGGCGTCGGCGAGGAGCATGCCGGCAAAGGGGGCTGGGATCACGGTGTCAGTGCTCCCTGGACAGCTTGCGAGGTGGAGGTGGAGGGCACCTGGGGCGAGGCCGGCGAACTCGAGGACCTTGATGCCCGTGAGGGGAGGCGGGCCGGTAGCCATGGCGATGGCGATGGTGGTCCGAGGCTCTCTGGTGACGGTTCGCTGGTTACGACGTGGAGCACATGCAAGGCCAGGAGGCCGTGAACAGACCGGGGTACTTTAAGAAGCCATCACCGCATCTCGTACACGGCTGATGAGAGGTGGAAGGCTTCTAGTGGCGGCGGCATCAAGGAGCCTGGCAGCAAGGAGCCTGGCAGCAAGGAGCCGAGGCTCCGCGGCCATCGACGGGACCGGTGTGGGGTTGGGCCGGAAGAGGCGGCGCTCAACCTAATCTCGGCTCCCTGCAACTTGCACCAATAATGGGACTTCAATAAGCGTGTTAACGGCAGCCTGTGCAGAGCGCGTTGTGGCGTTAACAATGGCCGCTTATTCTCATTCTCTGCGGGCTTGGTTTGCCACTTTCTCCGGATTCGTCTCCTTGGCTGTGCCGGGGACCAGCAGATGGACCTGTCGTTAGGAACAGCAACCTGCCGCTGCTCACGCGATAACTAATATGTAGCGAGCGTGTGTGTTCAGGAACGAAGCTATGTAGCTAGATTTGCGAGATGTACGGCGTGTTGAATATCTAACGAATGTTCATCCGCCGTCCTCCTAGCAGGGGTGGCGCCCAATCCAGCCATCTACTATTTTCTCACGCAGTCCTGAGTCTGACAAACGTGCGATTTGCCCATTGTGCCGCAGCAATGGAAGCCCTTGCAGCACGTGTCATGGTTGGGATTGCAGGTGTGCATGTTGCGGGTGCATTGATCCCTGAGCTGCAGAGGCGGTCAGTGATGCCTGCTAGACAACTTCACTCCGGACGGGTCGACGTGCCTCGAGGGGGATGGCCGTGACACAGGCTGCGAGGGCAAGGGCGATGAGGGACATGAACTTCATGGTGACGGTTCGGTTCGTGGGACTGAGATGGGTGGGACTGAGATGGGTGGAACTGAGATGGTCGGAACTGAGATGGTCGGCACTGAGATGGTCGGCACTGAGATGGTCGGAACTGAGATGACACGGGTTAAACTGATCAGGACTGCGACTTGGTTTATATAGCTATAGTTTTAGTTTTGGCAACTATTAATGGTCATGCAGCCTTGAACTACACACAGATCTTGCGGTTGAAGCACGCACCGCCGCCCAAGCAGCCCCAGTCGTCTCGCGATGACGATGAACACGCCGGAGTACCGCTCCGCCTCTTGACTGCATATGCCGTCAGCCCAGTCAGACCTCGAACCCGCACGCTCTCTCCCGTTACGGACTCGACGATGACCGGCATCGCACAGGACGCGCAGGGCTCCAGGGCTCGGGTGGGCTGAGGCTGACGCCGCCTCGTCGCAGGCCGAAAAATGGTTCGTCATGTCAGACTGAAACGTGCCCATGTGAAGCCTCACGGCGTCGACGACTCGCCTATGAATCGACGACCCCAGAGCCCAGGTCGTGCACCTGATGAAGTCTAACCAAATTCCCAATTAGTCGACTAAACGACCAAAGCTAAAAATAAAAGGCTCCAGGCCACAATCAACACACGGCGATAATCACGATAGCGCAGCAAGGACTCCATATTCTTCCATGCTATGCCAAGACGGATTTAGTTTTCATCACAACCTGTCTCGCTGGAGCAAGCACCCATGACGCCCGTGCCACCTCTCACCACCAGTCGCCCTGGTCGTGCATGGCCTGCGCGACCTTGACGAAGCCGGCAATGTTGCTGCCGGCGACCAGGCTTGGCAGCTCGCCGTCCTTGGCCTGCACGTACTTCTGCGCCGTCTCGAGGCCGGCTGTGAAGGCGTTTTTCATGATGCCCTTGAGCTTCTCGTCGACTTCCTCGGACGTCCAAGCCAGGCGCTGCACAGGACACGTTAGACGCATCTTGGACGACGTCGTCGAAGGGGAGGGAACCAGGACATCTCACCTGGCTGTTCTGCGCCATCTCGAGGCCGGACACGGCCACGCCGCCGCAGTTGGCCGCCTTGCCCGGCGCATACCACACGGCCTCGTTGCCCTTCTGCCGGCGCTGCTCCTCGAACAGGTCGATGGCCTCCTGCGTGCAGCCCATGTTGCTGCCCTCGGCGACCACCAGCACGCCGCCCCGGACCAGCGCCTCGGCCTCGTCGCGGCTGACCTCGTTCTGCGTCGCGCAGGGCAGCGCCACGTCCACCTGGCCGACGTGCACCCACGGCCGCGCGCCCTCGACGTACGCGTAGCGCCCGCCGTGCTCAAAGTCGCTCAGCGCCCGCCGCTCGACCTTCAGGGCCGCGATCCGCTCGACGTGCTCGGGCGTGAATGAGGCGTCGTCGGGGGCGACGAGCGCGCCCTTGGAGTCGGAGAGGGACACGACGGTGGCGCCGAGCTCAATGGCCTTGAGGGCCGCGTACTGCGCGACGTTGCCCGAGCCCGAGATGGCAACGCGCTTGCCGGCGAAGCCGCCGCGGCCGGCGTGCCGCAGCATGTGCTCGACGTAGTAGACGACGCCGTAGCCGGTGGCCTCTACATACGCCGCGTTAGCCGCTGCTCGAACCGCCTCTAGGGAGTCGTGCCGTGTGTCTTACCCGGCCGCATCAGACTGCCCCCCCAGCCCAGCCCCTTGCCCGTCAAGACGCCCTCCCAGCGGTTGCGCGCGTGGCGGTACGCGCCGAACATGTAGCCGATCTCGCGGCCCGAGACGCCAATGTCGCCGGCGGGCACGTCGGTGTCGGCGCCGACGTGCTTGGACAGCTCGCGCATAAAGGCCTGGCAGAAGCGGCGGATCTCGGCGTCGGTCTTGCCCTTGGGGTCGAAGTCGGCGCCGCCCTTGCCACCGCCCATGTTCACTGCCTTTGTCAGTTTGCCGTCCCGCGCTTGTGGTGTTGGTGGTCACGTACAGCCCGTCAGGGCATTCTTGAAGATTTGCTCGAAGCCGAGAAACTTGAGGCTGTGGGCCGTCAGCGCGAGCTCTCCCGACACGCCGGGGACGGAAGAAGAGGACGCACATGGAGAGGTTGACGGTCGGGTGCAGCCGCAAGCCGCCCTTGTAGGGCCCCAAGGCCGAGTTGAACTGCACGCGGTACCCGCAGTTGACACGCAGGCGGCCCTGGTCGTCCTCCCAGGTGACGCGGAACTGGATGACGCGCTCGGGGACGGAGGCGACCTCGAGGGCGGTGCGGTACTCGGGGTGTTCGTCGAAGAGGGTGCTGTCCTCGAGGGTGCTGGCGAGCTCTGAGGAGAGTCAGTCAGACCATGCATGCACCTGTACTCCGCCAACGGGGCCGAGGACGCACCCTTGTAGGCCTGCTCGAACTCGGGCTCCAATGGGAGGTTCGACATGGTGACGGGCGGGAAGGACGACGTCGGCGCTTTGTCTCACTCGGGACGCTGGGGTCTTGACACGAGGGGGAAGGGAGAAGCACGAAGCCGGGACACGGGACAGACGAAGCAAGAGGAATCAAGGTTGGGGGGG
>NRSZ01000697.1:0-34102 GCA_002901185.1 Tolypocladium capitatum
ACGGGCCCCCCCAACACCGCTTGAGGGACTACGAGGCACCAGCGCCGCACCGCATCGGATGGCGGCGCCGCGTTTGGCGTCTTGCAGACGGTGACGGGCACCCCAGGAGGGTCCGTCGTCATGGAGCTCTCCCTGGCCCGGCCCGGTCCGTCTCCTGCTCCGGCTCGTCGGAGCGGACCTTGGTCACCGTCACCGTCACCAGTAGCCTGATATGTATCCAACATCGCCCTCACCGGGGGCCAACGGCTCGGCCACAGCCTCGGGCATCGTCACCTCCCCCGGCACCCCAACAGCAACGTCACCAACGTGGCCGCGCACAGCTCGCCTTTGCGGCCCGGGAACTCGGGCTCCAACTGGGAGCTCCCCGTCGAGACGCATCGCGACGACGGCATCCTCTGTCCCGCACTTTGCCACATGTGCTTGAGTCGGTGTTGGCGCGATTTGTAGCCTGGATGGCCACGCCGATATACACGGGCTAATCCGTTGCATGAGCTGTGCAGCACACAGCCAGCTTGCGTATACGCCAGCTGTTCCGGCGATGCCAAGTTCTTGGTGCCGACTACCTACCTATCCAATGTCGTCTCGATGAGGTGGAGGCTGCCGCCATTTGTTATGTACATACAAGTCGTTGCGGCCGAACCGCGCTGCCCGATGCGACTGGGCGGTTGGCAACCTGCTGTACCACCACTGTTGGCTTAAGATGGACGCTATCGCTGCCTGCCCCAGCTCGCTCTCCTCTCCCGTTGGTCGTCTCTGCGATCTATTCTCTCGTTTGTTGCCTCGCAGTCTCTATTGCGGTGTTCTATTGGCCACGCTTTGTCTTGCGCAGAGCGTGCTTACGAAGTACCGCAACGCTGTGATACTCGCTTGAGCCGCCCTCCACATCCTGTGCAAACACCTTCGCCATGGTCTGCCACCTGGACAACGGAGCACCATGGCGATCTGGGCAGAGAGCCCATGTGCCGCGCTCCATCTGGCCATCCGCTCCGTCATATCGCCTCTCACCCTAATACGCACCCGCCCCATAATGACACCCACATGCGCAACTGCGCGGGCGTGAGTCGATCGTCTCTATAGAGTCCCACCGCGGCTATCGTGCTGCTCCAGAGCGAAATCACGGCAGCGGCCATTCTTATGCGCCAGGTCCCCCGGCATGGCCCGGCTCCTTTTCATGCTCTGGTGCCACGGGGTGTGCGCCGGTGTCGGGGCTCGCGGGACAGTCGCTCGTCCGAACGCTCTCGATGGGCAGCCGCAAGTCGAGCTATGCTTCCTCTCTGAGCCACACGGCGATGCCGGAGGAAGAGCCCGTAGATGGCGCCGTGTTGGACGTCACCTCGGCGCTGGGACCGATGGACTCACACGAGGTAGAGTTCATGGAGAAACTGCAGGAACAGGAAGCAAATGGAACGCTGACCGGCGGCCTGGGCCGGGGGGTTGGGCGAGATTCACGGGTTCAGGTTAGGGAGGCCGACCTGCTATCGTCGCGGGCCCAGCGAAGCCTGACGAGGTCCTTCACGCGGCGCCGGTCCGTCGGGCCCATCGGCCGGCCGAGACGATACGAGAGGTGGGATAGGACGAGGCGAACCGACGAGGCCAAGCCATCGAAGTGGTCCTCGAGGACCCCGTCGCCGTCGCCGACATCAGCAACAGGAGGGATCCCACATGCTGTACGACTCGGACGCGCGGCGGTCCACGTTGTGCCGTCAAGGAGCAGGTGACGCACGTATTTTACCCGCAGCCCAACTGGGAGCCGTTTTCGATGCGATGCCCCTACCTCACCATGCTGATTCTGGTCTCCATCGCCCTGGCCGCCATGCAGGAGATTCTATACCAGCGGTACGGCGGGGACCCGATCCTAAAGTTCACGTCCCCCCAGGACGTGGTCCCGGGCCTCTACTTTGCGGCCAAGTTTGCGCCGACACTGGCGGCTGTCGTCTACGTCTACGGCGTGCTGTGGCAGTGTACCTGCTTCGAGGTCCGCCGCCTCGAAGCGTACAGCCAGCTGTCCAAGGAGGGCGGCGCGCTGGCGGCCGAGTGCATCAAGGTCGACTACGTCACGAGCCTCAACTTCTTCCGCCCTTTCCGCGCGCTCAGGCTGGGGCACTGCGCCGTGGCCTGTCGTCGGCGGCGACGACGCTTGCGGCGGCGACGGTGGTGATGAACCCGAGCCGCCAGGCGCGCATGGACAAGCCCAATGCGGGAAAGCTTCTGCACCTTTCGGCGACGTGGTCGCGGTGCTGACGACGACGCTCCCCGTGTGCGCCGTTCTCGGCTGCGTCTTGTTCCACGCCCTGCAGTCGACGTGCGGGGCATCGCCGGCCTGGCCTCGATGGCCGTCGTGGGCCAGGTCCTGTCGAGGCGGCACGCTCCGGCGAGGACGCTGCTGCTGGACCACACGGCGCTCCCGTTCGGGTACCTCCCGCTGCGACCGCTGTTGCCGGCCACCTGCTCGTCTCCGCCGTCGGTGCTGGCGTTTATCCACCAGAGCAAGATGCTGTGGCTTTGTGGGGACGGCCAAGCGCGGCAGCGCGGAGATGGCGCGGAGATGGCGCGCAGGCTCGAGGACGGCAAGATGTCCGGGCTGGGGTGGCTCACGGGGCAGGACGGGCAGACGCACTGCGGCGTGGACCAGGAGGACCAGGAGGAGCTGACGAGCGATTACAGGCACGGCGTGGACAATTCGCAGCCGAAGCCGGCGTGGAACATGCAGTGGGCCGTCTTGTGATGCCAGGGGGTAGGTAGGTGTAGCCGGCAATGGACAGGCAATGGAGGCGATGGGACTGAAACATGTAGCATTGCGTCCATGTAGACGGTCGGATTTGCACATTGCTACACCGAGGTGGTGTCTGGAGTCAACAGGCACGAAGCACGCTCCCGCACGGTGAGTGGACACCAGGTTGATCTTGAAACCGGGGGCACACGGCGAGACGGCGGCGTCGTGCTGACCCTTGACTCCCGTACGAGACATGTCTGGGGTGGGCCATCTACGCGTCGCGCGTCGCAGGAGTCGCCTCGTCGGATGACGGCCGGACGGTGAGGCCTGGACGGTGAGGCCTGGACCGGTCGAGGGTCGCGAGATTCAGCACGGCGCCGATCCGGCAGGGGCCGCGGCTCTGCGCAACCAGCAGGCAACGCACTCGTGAACCCGTGGAACCAAAGCCAGCGCTTGCGTGCCACTGCAGCCGCTGCTTCTCGAGGCGACATTCCAGCGCGCGCAAGGGACGGCGCGGATGCACGGCGCTAACGAGGCCGACCTGGAGCGGCGGCCCGGCGCAGGTGCACTGCAATTTCCAGGCCCGACGGCACGGCCGTGGCCTCGGCGTTCTTTGCTTGCGATTTCCGGCGCGGCAGTGGCTGGGCGGCCGGGCGCTGTGACGCTCACGGCCACAGGGCATGCCTACCTGGCGCTCGCATCCTCCACCGCATTGCAGTGGACATCTTCAGCCCGCGGCCGCTCCGCCCGGATCCGAGGGTTCGCCAGTCGGCTCGTGTTGCCGCCCGCAAGGCGGTTTGGCGCTGTGCCTACGAAGCAGAGCAGAAACACTCATCGGGCCATGCGCTTGAGCTCGTGCTGTTGGTGCGGATACGAGACGCCCCTCACGTCGCTGTACATGCCGCTGCCGCAAAGAATGCGCGCGCCACAAGTTCCGCAGCGCCCGTGGCGGCCCACTGCCCGCCGCCCACCAGCGGACCCGAGGCCGCGTGCTGCTTCGTACGAGTACTCGTAATCATCAGCTGCCCCAGGGCGCTAAACCGTCCCCCCCTCCCCCCCATCCTGCCCACTCACGGCCGCCGGCGCCTCCTTTCGCGCTGCATCCGTCCCTCCAGCCAGGTCCCTCCAGCCAGCCAAACCGGGTCGCCACAGGCTGTTCAGAGGTACTTCGTACTCGTCTCTTCTGCGACGTCGACGCAACCCTCTCTCCTCCATCATCCGCCCCGTCTCCTCCCATCGCACCGAGGGTCTCGCCGACCGACGCCAGTATCCCTCGCCGTTCGCTAAATCGCCGTCGCCATCTCCGCCGTTCCCCTTGTTGTTCCTTGTCGTCTTCTTTCACCCAGCACTTGTATTTTCGCCTGTTGCGGCTCTTCCCTCCCGCGGATTTCCCTCGCTTGCGCAACCGCCGACAGGGTTCATCAACCCGCCGACACATCGGCTCAGCCGGCTCGTAACCCCCGACGCTCGAATCGCCAGCGCGGGAAACCCATTTCGACCGACGAATTTCGCTCTCGCGCGTCCCGACCGCATCCAACGTCGACCGGCCGAGTCAACGCCACGACTGCCCCCTGCCCCCTGCCCCCTCTGTTGACAGCGAAGCGTTTCGCAGGACGACGCTCTGCTGAGCGGGGAAATCACCGCAGGGTGGAAACGAAACCGTCTCCCGCCGTCTCCCGCCGTCTCCCGCCGCCTCCCGCCGCCCGAATCACGATGCGGTCGCTCCTCCAGGCGCCGCTGGCGCTCCTCGCCTCCATGGTGGCCCTGACGTCGCCGGCGTCGGCCGAGAAGCTGCTCATGTCCAACTCGCTCAACACCTGCCAGCAGGACTCGAGCTTCTCGGCCTCGCTCTTCAACGTCGTCTACACGCCCGCCAACAACTCGGCCAGCATCGAAATGGTCGCCACGTCGTCGGTCCAGGGCAAGGTCGTCTTCGACGTGGCCATCTCCGCCTACGGCTACCAGTTCCTCCGCCGCACCCTCAACCCTTGCGACATGGACCTCCCGGGTCTCTGCCCCATGGTCGCCGGCAAGATCCCCTTTGGCTTCAACCTTCCCGTCGGCCAGGACGCCGCCAACCAGATCCCCGGCATCGCCTACAACATCCCCGACCTCGATGCCACCGTGCGCGTCTTCGTCAACCTCACCGCCACCGGCGAGAGCGTCGCCTGCGTCGAGGCCGACATCTCCAACGGCAAGACGGTCGACCTGGTTGGCGTCAAGTGGGCGACCGCCATCATCGCCGGCCTCGCCCTCATGTCGTCGGCCGTCGTCAACGGGCTCGGCCACTCCAACGCCGCCGCCCACGTCGCCGCCAACTCGCTCTCGCTCTTTGGCTACTTCCAGGCCCAGGCAATCATCGGCCTCACCGGCGTCCACCTGCCGCCCATCGTGCAGTCGTGGACCCAGGACTTCCAGTGGTCCATGGGCATCATCCGCGTCGGCTTCATGCAGGACATCTTCACCTGGTACCAGCGCGCCACCGGCGGCACCCCGTCCACCCTCCTCGATTCCCTCACCGCCGTCTCCGTCCAGGTCGCCAAGCGCTCGCTCGACGTCGCCGGCACCGCCGGCCTGAACCTCTTCAACCGCGGCGTGGCCATGATGCCCCAGTCGGCCGTCCACGCCGCCAGGGGCCTCGTGAGGCGAGCCAACGTCACCACCGGCTCCGGCTCCTACATCGTCTTCGGCATCCAGCGCGTCGCCTTCCGCTCCAAGATTGAGACGACCAACCTCTTCATGACGGGCCTCACCTTCTTCTGCCTCTTCGTCATCATGACCATCCTCGCCGTCGCTGCCTTCAAGGGCCTCTGCGAGCTCTTCGTCAAGAACAAGTGGATGGACAAGGAAAAGTTCCTCGACTTCCGCAACGGCTGGCTCACCGTCCTCAAGGGCATCCTCCTGCGCGTCGCCCTCATCGGCTTCCCCCAGATGGCCATACTCTGCCTCTGGGAGTTCACCCAGGTCGACTCCCCCGCCGAGGTCGTCCTCGCCGTCTTCTTCTTCTTCGGCCTGGCCGCCACCCTCGCCTGGGGCGCCAGCAAGGTCATCCGCATCGCCCGCCGCTCCGTCGCCATGCACCGCAACCCGGCCTACATCCTCTTCTCGGACCCCCAGGCCCTCAACAAGTGGGGCTTCCTCTACATCCAGTTCCGCGCCTCGGCCTACTACTTCGTCGCCCCCATGCTCGGCTACACCCTCGTCAAGGCCATGTTCGTCGCCTTTGCCCAGAGGAGCGGCGTCGCCCAGGCCGTCGGCTTCGTCATAATCGAGGTGGCCGCCCTCATCGCCGCCTCGGTCCTGCGCCCGTGGATGGACAAGAGCACCAACTCGTTCAACATCGCCATCTGCGTCGTCAACTTCCTCAACGCCATCTTCCTCCTCATCTTCTCCAACGTCTTCGGCGCGCCGACCCTCGTCGTCGGCGTCGTCGGCGTCGTCCTCTTCGTCCTCAACGCCGCCTTTGCGCTGATCCTGCTCATCATGGTCATCGTCTCCACCACCGTCACCATTTTCCGCAAGAACCCCGACGCCCGTTACCAGTTCATGGCCGACGACCGCGCCTCGTTCATGAAGTCGCAGACGCAGCTCAACACCACCACCGAGCTCGACGCCCTGGCCGCCACCGCCCGCGGCGACAAGGCCGGCTACAAGTCCCACCTGGACCTCGACGACGACAACGAGTCGCTCACCTCGGAGGACCTGCGTCGGCGGACGGACCCCAACATGAACTCCGCCGCGGCATCGCAGAACTCCTTCCACCAGCCAGGCGGCCCTAGGTCTCCCGTCAGCCCGTCGATGCCCCTATTTCCGGCCGGCGGGCAGCGGGCCCCGAGCCCGTTTCGACCGGGCCCCCCCGTCGCCCAGCAGCGGCCACCTAACAACGCGAGCCCTGCGGGATACCGTCAACAAAACAACCTCAGGTAGGATGCCCTGCGATGAGCTGTCTGGGCAAGCTAACCCATATATAGCCCCTGGCAGCGTGGAGCAGGCTATGAGCACTAAATCGAGGACTGATGAGTGACTTCGACTCATCGCATCCGACGCGCGGTCTTGCTGTATTTTGGCTTCGACGGCTGGCTTGGATGAGCCACGCATTGGCGTAGCCGTACCTGGGCGTATTCCTTCCACACTGCGTATCCCCCGTCCTTTATTGTTTCTCATTTCTTGATGGTTTGTTGCCTGGAGGCACGACGGCGTCTGCGATGACAATGGCGTTGGAGTATCAGACTCCGTGCTCATGTACGAGTGTTTTGCTATGTATATATACACAGGGGGATGACGTCCCCTTGCACTGGGACGGTTGGCCGACACGGCCGAGCATAAAGGAGGATACAGCTGGCCAAGGGTGCAGCAGACTACACAATACGAGCATGAATACATTCACGTTGCTGGATGCGCTCGTTGTCTTCGATGTAGCGTTTGCGTGAAGACCGCCGGGTTCCGGATGCGAGAGATGTCCCAGCATCGCGCTCCGTCAAACATCCTCTCGTGTAGTAAGTGCGGAATCATTTCCACGCCGTAGGATCGGTCAACAATGAAACGGTAGGTGGCCACCCCAAATAACGTCGCCGCTAGCGCGTGCGTGTAAAAGCGCTGGTTCGAGTTGCGTCGCCGCGATGGCACGAAGAGCTGGGCGCCCCGTTCCCCGGTACGCTCGTCCCGCATCCCGCGAACCATGCCTCCCAGCACAGGGAAGACGCAACCGGTCCCCGTCCCCGTGGCAATCCAGCGAGGCGTGTTATTTCAAGATCGATCTAGCGCGCGTCGTCGTGCCGACGACATCAACCCGAGTGAACTCGCCAGTTCGCTCTCTCACCCGGGCAGCCCCCGCCGATGTCGCCCACGCGGAGAGAGAGAGAGTTCTGGGCAACGCATATTCGGGTTCGGCAGCTCTGCGGAATTGACGTCCTGGGCTTCTGCGTCTTGACCACTATACCATCAACAAGCCAGGCGACTTGATTCCGTGGTTGGGAGAAAAATGCTCGAGGCGTCGCGCGAGGGGTCCGGGACCAGCAGCCCAGCCTAACACTCCTGGCAGATGGCGGGCTCCGCATACAAGATCAGAGATGCTGTCATGGAGAATATGAGCATGAGGTATGATTGATGAAGACAGGCGGGCCAGGTGGGGACCGGGAGTTATGTAGACAAGTATTGAGGACTGTTGTGATACGACCCCTGACAAGGCATCAGTTCCAGACAACTATTCTCCCTGAATTCAAGAATACCACAAAACAAGCCCACCAGGTGTCCTAAAGTTCAAGGGAAATCAAAGAGCAAGCCAGGGCCATGTTGGATCTCTTCTTCTACGGACCTCCCACGGGGACAGGGACGACAGCCAGCCCTCGGCCGTAGCAGTCTTTCCCACCGGGGCCCCATAGGCGTACGGGGCCCGTACGATATTATCGCGTTGGCCAAACGGGCTAAGCAAAAGTAGAATACATACTCCAGCAGATGTAGCTAGTAGTAGCGTATATGGGCGTGGATTTCTGAATGTGATAGATACTATATAAGCAACCACGACTACCAAATGTGTATGACTCGCGTGATGCCCTATTCAAAGCGATCAATGCCTGGGCGGCGCTAAGGGGCGGCCATGATTCTGTCAATGGCTGCGATCCATGCCTGCAGAGCAGCTGAGGCAGAACATGGACCTATCTGTTCTCCTCCCGCGATATACGCCATTCCATGGCGCGGTCTCGCCTCGACATCCTCGACCTGCGCAGCCTCGACCTGGGCATGTCGGCCGATAATCTCGACATGACATCGTCTTCCAGAACCGGCACCTCTTCCACTGGATCGAGCTCGTCAATCTTGTCGGATACGTCGGCCGGCAGAGGCACCTTGAAGACGGCCTGAATGTCTCCGTGTGGGGAGAATCCTGTAAAGTGCCAGCTCAGCAGCGACGGTTTTTTCCCCTGCCTGGGCCTGACCCAGAGCCGCCGTCGTTCGAAGAGGCTGATGAGCAGGAGGCCAGGGGCGTTCATCACCCGGATCATGGCCACGTTGACGGTGTGGAAGCGGCGGGCCGATACGAGGAACTTGAGTGGGAGAAGTGTGGCAATCGCTACGATATTGAAGGGCGGGGGGTACGCGAAGATGGCGTCGCTCTTGACGCTTTCAAAGGTAAGGACAGTTCGGCGAAAGCATATCTCGGCGGCTTCGTCGGCAATGATCCGGGAGAAGGTATTCGTGAGCATGGCGACCAGGATTGTCAGGAACAGCGTGTTGCCCAAAAAGGCGAAGGCGATCATGAGCGTGGGGCCGAGGACGATGTGGAAGCGAACGGACTCCTCGATGCCTGTGCCATCGAGGCCGAACCAGATCCAGAGCATCCACTTGCAGACCGTGGACCAGCTGGGGGCTGCGTCGCCGTTGCCCTGGTCCGTCGCAATGAGCCACTTTAGAGCGAGGAGGAACCCAGTGAAGCACCACGCCGCCAAAAACGTGAGGAAGGTGAAGTCTTTCATCATGGCGTGGAGTGAGATGAAGACGATATTGTGGGGCATCAGATTGAAGGCAATTCGAGTCAGCAGGACGGGGGCGGCAATGCAGAGGATGAGGAGGCCGTAGCCGTCGCGGAGGTGGCCGCCGCAAAAGTCATAGATGCGGGCGACGATGTAGGCACCGTAGATTGCCACAAAGGTAAGGTCCAAGAAGGACCACAAGCTCTGGGCGTGAACCTCCCAACCGTGCTCGATGATGGCGGCAAACTCCTGCAGGACCCAGCCCGCGGCGTAGACGCAGAAGAGGAGCTCCCAGGGGCTATGCTCCAGGTGCCGGTTGATCATGGTTAGAGAATACAGGGCCAGGAGAACGAAGAACTGCATCACTTCGACCATGGCCCTCACACGAGGGACAATGAGGCGATGGTGGTTCAACAGGGGGGCCTGCTGCGGGTTGTAGAGGGAGACGGGCCGGTGCTTGTAGTGGTCGGGGAGGATGTCGATGAAGGACAGCGGCGTGTAGACGACCTGGCCATCGTGCACGGCGTCGACGACGCGCTGGCAGGCCGACGAGCTGATGAAGGTTTTGCTCTCGGAGAGGATGGCGAGCTCGAGCGCCGTCAGCTTCCACTCGTGCCCGCCACGGTCCTGGACCGGCCACTGCAGGTGGCGCCCTTCGCGCTCGACGTCCGGGGGGGCGCCTTGGAAGGGATCGAGGCCGTCGACGAGGATGCGGGCTAGGAGGAGAAGCCCCGGCTGGCCCGGGTTGTCCTCGTGGAAGCGGCGCAGGACACGGTTGGCAACGAGCTCGCACAGCGTGGCCCGGGCGACATTGACGCTCTGGTGGCCCAGGCCGGACTGCTCGCGCAGGAAGTAGACACGGTTGACCAGCAAGCAGTAGACTGGGGCGGTCTCGATTCAGTGGCAGGCCGTCGGGAGGAGCCGAGGAGGGCGTACGTACTAACGGAGGTGTCTGCGGGATTGTACAGCCGATCAACCAGCGGCCTCACGATGAGGGCATTTAACCTGGGCTCGCGGAAGTGCTCAAGCGTGTACGGGTCATCTGCCGACTGCCAGTCAGTCAACGGCGATGTAGTCGGTCATCCGCCACATTGCGACGTTACCGATGCTCGCAAGCACCAAGCGCCTGATGCTGCACGGATCTGGCTTAGCAGTCAAGTCGGCCGTGAGGCTGGCTGATGATATCTACCGGTGAATGGTGGAGTAGACTGTCAGGGTCGCTGGCATATGTGACGGAGCAAGGCAGGCCTCGGCCTCGGCATCGTCGTCATCATCTCGACTCGCCCAGTCGTTGGAGGGTTCCGTGTCCATGGAGCCAGCAACCGCACAGGAGGTCCAGAACTTTACGAGTAGATGAAGAGTTCATGAGGCAACCCGGGACTAAAGACTGCGCCATTTTCCGTTCGTGCACGTGCAAGCGCTATATTTAGTTCAAGCCCGAAGAAGCAAGAAGCGCCGCCATAACATCTTTTAACAAATCAAGGCCCTGGTTCGCTTCAAAATGCATCTTTGAAGTCTCGGGATTATGTATATATTTAGGCTAATCTGTTGATTTACCCCGAGTGTACGTAACGGCGAGCCCGACTCACCTCTAGAGGGAAACTGTTACCATGCACACCACTGAGCACTGGACAGGACAATTCTTTCCCTGCCTGCGTGCGGTGAAGTCGTTGCTAGATCTCCTTGACAAAGCCGACCTCGATGAGCTTGTCCGCATCGATATCCAGGTCCGCCAGCTTCGTGCGCGAGTTCTCCCGAATCCATAAGAAAGCCCATAGCAACACCGTTCGGAAGAAACCCCATGCGCGGTTCGTCCTGGCGCCCGCAGCGCGAATCTTCAGGGATTCTTTGCCGAGCACGTACACCATCTGGGACAAGGAGGCGGCGCGCAGCGTCTCCAGCTCGGCGGGGTCGGTGCGACGGGTGCGCGACAAGGCGAACTCGATGTGCGTGACCAAATCGCGTGCCATGCCCGGCTGGAGTACATCGTCGGTGTAGCCGTGGCGCAGCGTGACGCTGTAGCAGCTCGCGATCACCGGCATGCGCGTGACGATGTACCGCTCGTCGGCCGGAACCGAAGGCACCGGAAGCGGCCGCATGTGGAAGAAGACGATGACGGCCGGGCGCACGGCGAACTTGGTGACGAAGTGCGCAAAGCACGGCGGCAGATGCGCCGGGTTGCCGGCCTTGTCGAAGAAGATGCCCAGCCCCGGCACGGTCGAGATCGGCACGCCACCAATGGCCATCCTCGAGGCATTGCCTGCATCGACGAGCGCCGCGGGCGACAGCTGGTCGGACTCGACCCGCCATTGAGCCTCCTTGCCGAAGCGCCACAGGGTGAAGACGGACGAGAGGATGAGCGCCAGCATCAGCGTAAACCACGCGCCGTCGGGCACTTTTTCGAAGACGGACGAGAGAAAGGCACCGTCGAGGGCACCAAAGAAGAGCCAGATCGGCAGCACCACGTAGAGGGGCAACCGCCAGACGAGGATCGCGACTAGGGCCACCATGCACGTCGTTACTGCACAGGTATCACCGCATTAGGGCCGTGGACAAGTCGAGGACGGGGTCTCACAAGGCGGGACAGGACATACTAAACGTGACAGAGATGACGCATACGCCATATGCATTGCCTAGAGAGGTGGTCTTGAAGAGCATCCATCAGTCAAGGGCCGCAAATGCGACGTGTCGATGAGACCAGGAGCAACTCACATTGTTGTACACGGCAGTCACTATGACGGTGCCAATCATCAACAGCCAATTGGCCAACGGCATATAGACCTGCTCGTGAAACGTGGCGCTGGTATGGACGACCTTGATGTGCGGGAAGTACGAGAGCCGCATGATCTGCGTTAGCAGCTGGAAGGTCGACGTGATCATGGCCTGCGAGGCGACAACGGCCGCCAACACCGCAATGACTATGCCGAAGTAGAAGCTACCCGGAGGCACGGTGTAGAAGAAGGGGTTTGTGTAGGCCGTTTGCGTCTTGTCGGTCGAGATGTAGGCGGCCTGCCCGGCGTACGCGAAGAGCAGACACGGGTAGGCCAAGCCGAGCCACGAGATCTGCACCGCACGTTTGCTGAATGCGCCCAGGTCCGCAAACAGGGCCTCGACACCGGTGAAAGCCAGCAACAGGCCGCCCAGAGACTTCCACCCTTCGTGCCCGTTGCGGACGAGGTACGCAAAGGCGAAATGGGGGCTGAAGGCCTTGAGCACGGTATGGTCGTGGACTGCGAGGTTGTATATGCCAGAACAGAGGTTGAAAAGCAGCCAGACGGTCACAATCGGCGCAAAGGTCGTTCCGATCTTGGAGGTTCCGAGGGGCTGAATCAAGAAGAGGACGACCAGAATCGCGCACGATATGCCAACAATCGCCGACGTTCCCAGGTCAGGATTGGCTACCTGGATCCCCTGGATGGCGCCGAGGACGGATTGGGCCGGTGTCAGGACGCCATCGGCCATGACCATTGAAACGCCCAGCACGCCGACGAACTGGAGCGCGAACTGACAAGCTCTGGAGTGCTCGAGAAACCCCCGAAGGCTCCTGCCGCCGGTCTTGAGATCATTGGTGTGGTATCTCTCCAGAGCGAGCGAAAGGGGCTCCTTGGGATCGCGATGAGAGATGCGGATATATCTCGTCAGGAGACTGTAGAGTGCAAAGGTGCCTCCCTGTCCGTCGTCGTCTGCGTGCAGGACTATGAAGCAGTACTTGACCGTTACGATCAAGGTGAGGGCCCAGATGATGATGGAGAGCGCACCCACCAAGTCGTCCCACGAAGGCTGGCTCGAGAAAGTCGACGAGTACACGTAAAGGGGCGACGTGCCAATGTCGCCGTATATTACGCCCGTGGCCTGGAAGCTGAGCCAGATGAGGACGAGGCCGCTATAGGTCTGTCACGATATCAGTTCATCTTTGCTGGCAAACGACGGCTCTCCTCACGGATGAATTACCTGCTTCCGAGAGCCTTGCAAGTCACGCTCCGCGATTCTCCTAGCCTTCTCTTCGTCATCCACGTCGGCCAGTTTATCAGACAAAGCCACGGGCGAGACGGAGGTATCATCATTCACTTCGTGGCGATTGCGGTGAACCGAATGGATGCGGCCCGGGAGCCTCGTACCCGAGGGCCCCTCGCCAGCTTCGGCTTCAGCCATAGTAAGCCTTGAGATGAATGATGCTCGGGCACGTGGCGAGTTTTCCCTTGATAACGTCGGGCTCTGGGCAAAATCAGATGACGGACCGACCGTCGGACAAGAGAATACTGAGGTCCATCCCAGCCTTTATTCGCAGTCACGGACGAATTTAACCGGTGTAGAACGCCACACATTTCAGCCGTTTTATCCGGAAGATGCAGCCCTGACAGAGTCCTGGAAGTTGGCCAGATTCGATGCTGGAGACGGGACGAGCCATGGCTTGGCTGGTGTACAAACAAATCCCTCGTTTGTGGCGTTATCCCTGGTTGCCTCGGATCAGAAGATCGGGTCGCCTTGTCGTTGAACGGTTCAGACAGGACGTTTCGTCAAAGTCACGTGCCCAAATTGTCGTGCGGTCGCAACGGGATAAGGAGCCGAATGCAGATAGATGTGTCACATGCCAAATATCCCTTCCGCAGGAACCAACCAAAGAGAAAAATCCCTCACGCGGCTGATACACCAAGCCATCCAGCCAGATCTACAGAGTACTCCGGACTCCGTAGTTCACAAGGATCAAAGACAAAATGCCCCGTCCAATACAACGGAGGACGTGTTCCGCCACCGTCCAAGGTCATGACTCTATTAATACATCCCCTGCTGATTCCAGTCGGTGTACTCCGTACACTCAGCGACCGTATTACCGTGGGCTCGCCTCGGCTGCTGCACTACTAAGCTTACCCGTAATTGTGCCCAGTTGACAAGCCTAGACTCTGTCTCCCCTGCCTGCCAAAGTGGGCCCTCATGGCGCGGTCGTGCAAGCGCGCCGACACCGCAAATTCTGTGTGCCGCTTCCTCGCCACCTCGTCGCTGGGTTAGATGTTACCACACATTCGCACGCATTCTCTCGTCAGCGCCTTCGGAATTGACGATGGCGCTGCGGAACACGACTCGATTCCGATCGAGGAATGGGATACGATGGAGGCACAATGGGAGCAGGCGGCTGCCGCAGTGCGCCAACTACAGAGTGACGGGCTCATCGAGTAATACGCCAAGTCTTTCCTCAGTTGAACACACGTGTGGTGATGGCTCCATCGTTTTACTGGCCTACAAAGCCGTGTCTGTGGTACAGAATGCGATGCCCCTTGTACGTACATATCTTGGCAGGGCGGCGGCACATGCGAATTTGCGGTATCGGCGCTCTGCCACGATCCAGCCACCCGAGTCCACTTTCGGCTAGGCCAGGGATACAGAGGTGTCGGTTTGTCAACTGGGGCGGAATTGTAATGCCGTGGTTACACGTGCGATGATGTGATCAGTCAGACGGTTGTGTGGGAGAACTGGGATTCTGTCTTGTAGAGACTGAAGCTTGACTCCGACAAGCTTCTCGGCGCCGAATCGCCTACCCGTCGGTCGTGCTAAGCACGTGA
Organism: Tolypocladium capitatum; assembly: GCA_002901185.1. NCBI lineage: Eukaryota > Fungi > Ascomycota > Sordariomycetes > Hypocreales > Ophiocordycipitaceae > Tolypocladium > Tolypocladium capitatum. The sequence goes on from NRSZ01000697.1 coordinate 14,739, forward strand.
TACATGGCCGTAAGGCCACAAGGGCACGACACGTGACTTTGTGTGACAGTGGCGCCGATGCCGGCCCCATCGTTCAGCCGTTGCTCGTTCATGGTCAAGTTGCCGTGTCGAGTATGCAAGCCACGGGCGATCGATCATGGTTATGTCAACAAATGCCAGAAGGCGTGGTTTAGATTGGCCAATTGACATGCCATCCATTCAGCACAGCTTTCCCGTCAGTCCCACGTCATTCACTTCCGACAAACCTCAATATTGATACTTTACCGCTCATAGCTCCAATGCATGAGCAGTTTCCCGCCCTCGCCTCTGAACGCGAGGAATGTGGCAGCGTTGCCGACGGCAACCCATCCAACCCATCCAAGCTGCTTGTGAACTTTCAACATGGAGCCTCGACGAGACCATCGCTTCGACGCTTTCGCGTCCAGCACCGAACTCGATTGCGATCTCGACTTCTCCACCCTCGACTTCTCCGACCCGTCGACCATGTCCCAGTTTTTCGGCATGTCCGTACCGTACATGTCTCCAGCCGACATTCGCCGCGACGCCCAGCAAGTATCCGCCTCCGTATTTGCCAGCTACGAGAAGCTGCAAGCCATCCTCGCACGCCACGAGGCCATGATACAAAAGCGCTGGGCCAAGAAGAAGAAGCAGCAGAGGCTCGACACCCTGACGAGCGCCTGGGGTCCAGGGATGCCCACGGCCCATCGTCCCGACTTTGAGGCTTTCCGCAAAGAGTCGAATCAGCAGAGGGACAAGGGCACACAATATAGAGACCACTTCATGTGGTCATACATCAATCAAGAGGACCTCCTCAAGCCAAAAACCCTGCTGCTGCTGCTCAACGCGCGGGGCCGGTATCATCCCTCCGAGTTTGCAGGAGCCGACTTTGAAATGATGTACCTCGGCCGCGTTACAAAGGGAGTCGTTCCCGTGTTTCTCAACGAGCACGTCATGATTCTCCATGGAGCCAAGGATGCCCAAGAATATGGCAAGTTGATGGCTTGGAGCGAGCACCCTGATGCCTTTCAGTGGATGCACACTCGCAAGCAGTTCTTACCGGGCGAGGGTCTTTTAATCCTCGAAGCGCAGCAACGGACCCTCAAGTTCCTAGTCAAATGCTGCGAACTCATTCTACACGATATCCCCCCCGATACCCTGACCGCCGATGCCTTTCCCCTTCAACCGGAGCCCTATTTGAAGAGCGAGAAAGAGACGGATGGCTTCGAGTCGTTGGCCGTCATGGCAGCAGAAGCCCCTTATCGGTTGCCCGCACACCTTGACCTCGACCGAATCGAGTCACTCCTCCGGGCCAAGGTGTCAGCGGCGGAGGATCATGTCTGGGCGCTGCGCGAGGACCCGGGATACTTTGCCGAGCAGCTGGCCGAGGCCAAGGAGCACCGCCAAGAGATGCTCAAGGACCTCAACGGCGACATACACCCCGCGCTCAGGCCTTGCAAGCAGGACACCTTTTGGGCTCGCGTCATAGGCGACACCGTGTTTGGGGCCTATTTGGAACTCGAAGTCTACGCCGAACTTCTCCGCCTGGCAAAGGAGCTGCAGGCAGTACATGCCAATTACGCCACGTCGATATCGCCCACAAAGGACTTGCCGGATGAGTTCTTGGGATCCCTGCTCAAGTTCCGCCACTACCTTAACCAGGCAGCCGAGGGACCTCTGGGACAGCTCAAGCAAAACGTGGTCGCTTCCCCGCCGTGGCGAAGGTTCTATGTCCGCGTGCCGCCCGCGGACGCCGATTCAACCTTGATCCGGATCATGTCCAAGAGTGGCGTCAAGATGAACAAGACCGAGGGCCACCTGATTTGGCTCCTTGGCACTCTCTGGGAAGACGGCCATCAGCTGTTCTTGATGCGCATGCCGTTGGTCCTGGATGAGCTGGAACGACTGCTGCAAGCCGAACCACAGGCAAAGGAACTCGTCACTGCATACATTGCCCAAGTCATCGGCAACCTTTCCATCATCTCGCAGTGCATGACCCAGCTTGACCTTTATCAGCCGTGGGCGCGAAGCTTTGAATCAGATCTGGTGGAAAGGGAAGACGGCATCAAGGAGGAATATGCGGAGCGAACCAGGCCGTGGGCCAAGATGATGGCAGCGCTGAAGGACAATGCCTTCGCTCGTGCTGCAAAGCTAGGCGATCCCTCCGGCAACAAGTTTGCCTACCCATCCGAGAAGCGCCGTACCAAGGAAAACACTGCGACTCTGCTCCAGGCCGAACGGAACCTTGACGTCTTTTGGGCTAGCATCGACCGACTTATGTATAACGGGTGTGGAAGTCTAGACGGCACTGCCGTGGGACGTCTCCTGTCACAGCAGCGCAGCCTGCAGCGCACTCCTGAGTGGGTTGAGGACCCAGCAGCAGCAAATAACAGGGGAGGACAGCAACGATCCACAAACGTCGACACTGAGCCCATCTACAAGCCACTGTCCACCTTATACTATGAGCTGCCGGGAAAGAAACCAGAGGATTCGGGTCAAACCCTGGCCCCGCCGAAAACCAAGACGAAAACAAGGGGGACGGTATCGCAGGAGACTCCCGAGGCTACCACAGCGGCCCCGAGCACCGAAGCTTGTTCTGGTGCAAAGGCGTCTTCGATTCATGTCGACGCACGCGCGCTCAAGGTGTTCCGGACACTCTTCTTCGACCGAGCCGTCACATCCTCTCCCGGCGAGGTTTCGTGGAACGACTTTCTCTACGCAATGACATCGACGGGCATTTTCGCGGCGGAGAAGCTGTACGGATCCGTGTGGCAGTTCCAGAGGGTAGACGGACTCGACCAAAGCCGGATACAGTTCCACGAGCCTCATCCACATGGCAAAATCCCATTTACCGTGGCAAGAAGACATGGACGGAGGTTGAACAGGAACTATGGCTGGGTCGGGGACATGTTTATCTTGAAGGGAAAACCATGACATGGGAGCACATTGGCAACTACTAAGCTGTGTGATATGTAGTTGAGTGCGGATATCAGGGTTTGAGGCTATTTGTGGTAATCTAAGAGTTTTCACGACGCGCTCATTGCGTCACGTGCATCTTGCTCCCTCAACTTCGCCAAGCCAACCCGCCATCGCCATGATCTCGCGGCCGCCCATCGTGCACCAACTGTTGACATCATCAACCATGTACGAAATCAGAGGATGGGATGCCGAGGACGATCATTTCGACATGAGCATTCACGTCAACGGGTTTTATTTTGCGATTTTTGTATGTCCCAATGGCTTTGTCAACTCACCGTTTGTACTCGAGCTTTTTGGCGAAATATTCGACAAGATCACCGCTGGCGAATACGACGATCCTGGTGTTTGGGCTTATAGCGAACACATTGCCGATGTTTTCGTGCCAGAGTTCGAGAGGCTGGCGCCACCGATACGTCACGCTGGCAAGTTGACGCTCGCCGACCTCGCTGTGCGTGGCTCCTTCGAATAATAACGCTGTCGATATCGATCTGGAGGGCGGCACGACAGGAGGGTGGGTTGATCGCGACGTTGGGAAATCTGTTGAAGGGGATTTGCAAGGCCTGGAGAGGCCTGTTGATGTCATCTTCGATAACGAGCCTCCGACCTACGATGACGTACAATAGCGCAGCGTTTCATATTTTTGCATTAGTCGTGGAACCTGACCTCCGCTGGCTCAGGTCTTGAAGTTCTTGCGACGTTCTGCGACCGCACGCAGGTGCAGGCCTACCCCAGCACTTGTGAGAGCAGCCAAGCCCGCATACGCCAACGGCTTCGCAGGCCCAAGCAAGCATCGAAAGAATGTGGCGCTCGGTGAGTGCCATCTCGTTCTCTACCTAATCTCGCCGAGTCGTACAACTCTAGACGGATTCCATGTAGCCTCCCTCTCATATCGCAACCTTGACCCCGTTTTCTCCATCATCGGCAGATCCATCTTGAGCAGTTCTCACATCCTCCGCCAAAGCCTGGAGGTCTTCCTCACCCATCTCGCCGTTCCACCCGTGACTAACCAGATATGCGCGAAACCGTTCATCCCGGATAGTGAGATCCTCGCCGTTCACGTCTGGCACGAAGAACCAGGTGACTAGAACGCCCACGACGCCGCAGATGGCGGCGATGATGAACGTCCACCGCTTACCCAGGTGGTCCTGGATGGGCGTGAACGCCTGTGTCCCGAGCGCCGCGCCCGTCTTGCCGATCGCGGCGCTGAGGCCGTAGCAGGTGCCTCGGACGCTGGTGGCATAGCTCTCCGACGACAACAGGCCCAGCATGTCTCCCGGCCCGAGGTTTCCGGAACTCTGCATCAGACCGTAGAAGATGACGAAGAGCGGGATGATCTTGGTGATCTTGTCGTAAGCGCAGCCGATGATCAAGCCGAACACCAGGTATCCCGAGAAACCCAGCATCATGACGTTCTTTCGCCCGAGGCGGTCGCAGAGGAATGCGCCGAGGAACACACCCGGAAGGGCAATGGCCCCGAGGAGCAGCTGCCACTCGGCCGTGTTCCGCAGGGTGTTTCCCGAGGTGTCGACGACGCTGGAGATGATGGTGCCGGAGAAGACGCCGTTGGGGAACGTGACAAAGTCGTAGAGGAACCAGGCACCGCAGGTCCCGATCAGACTCCGCCAGTAGTACCGCAGCACGAGGCCGTACGGCACGTGGCGCTTGATGGCGCCCCTGCGGTACAGCTTCGAGTTGAGCATCTTGAGGCGGAAGTAGAAGACCGATAGGGGAAGTAAGACGCCGATGCCGAAACAAACACGCCACACCGTGGACAAGTGATTCGTCCCCGCGGCCGACAGGACGATGAGAAAAATGGATACGGCCAGGGGCCCGCCGAAGGACAGAGGCAGGTTGGTCACCAGGATGAAGATTGGTCCTCGATTCTTGGGCGCGTGCTCGTTGGCTGCTTCCGAGGTGGAGGTACTCGCAGCGGGATACTCGCCGCCTGCAACAGCCAGTTAGCCTGCCCAATTTGCGCAGGATGAAGACGCGAGAAGAGGGCGGAGAAGGAGACGAGACACACCGGCACCAAATCCAACGACGCCCCTGGAGACGGTCAACATCCAAAACATGCCGTCAATGGTTACGCCATGCGAGGCGGTGGCCATGATGCCGCCAAGAACAATGAGCAAGGTCGTCGTGATGATGGCCGTCTTGCGGCCCATGTAGTCGCACGTCAGGCCGATGACAACCTGGCCAATGATCTCACCGACCAAGAGGGCGTTGGACACGCGAGTGCTGACGGTGGATGTATACTCGGCCGGGTACTCCTTCTTGAACAGCACGTTGGTCATGGTCATGAGGTTGTTCTGGTAGCCGTCCGAGATGAGGGCGAAGCCCGAGCAGAACTAGCCATGCCGTCAGTCAACATTATTCTGTTTCGAGTCCGTGAGGGTGCGAGACAAGGTGACTGGGAGCAGCCGAGTAGTCTGTCCGAGGGCACGTAGTGGAGAGAGACGTACAATAGTGAAGATGTCCGACAGCGATTGGCGTTTGCGCAGCACCTCTCCGACTTCTGCGGCATCGAGATTGCCATTGCCGTTGCCGTCGCCGTCATGCCGAGGCACGACCGCAGCGGCGTTTTTGTCGAGCTGAGTTTTCTCGACCATTGCGTTTGTCCCGGTGGCCGACTGCCTGGGGCGTTGACCCGAGATGCAGTTACGACTACGACGGCAGGCCTTGCAGCTCGCGCAGCCTATATATGTCTGCGGCGGCACAGCGTCGCGTTGGTCGAGGGCAGGGCACGGTTTTCGTGGCGTTGTCGCAAGATATCGACGAATGGAAGCCGACAGACAGGCCAATCCGAAGCACACGTCTCGCCATGTGATGAAGAGGCGGAGACGAATTTATTTGCTCCTTGGGTTTGCGGCCTTTTCCGCGCACAGGAGGATGCCCGCGCAGTCGTATGCGCGGCGGCGCTGCCCAATCTCGCGAACCCTTGCCGGTGCAACGTCGCCCCCCTCACCACGTTCCCCTACGGGTATACGAGTACGAGCAGCTGCGCACGACGGGCCGCCGAGAGCAACGCGGCAACGGAGACGCCGGTGGCCGGCAGCAGCCGACTGGAGGCCGCCGCGTTGGGCGCGTCAAGCTGCCGAGAGGCGACGCTGTCCACGTCTTGCCATCCATGCCATGCGCCGCGCGACAGCACCCTGGACCGCCGAGGCTCTGGCGCGATGTCACGGCGAGCCCTTCATCTTCAGGAACACGGGCACGTGTCGGCGCCACTCTTGCAGCTTGTCATGGGCAGCATGGGTCGCCCAGCAGGCATCTCGGTGATTGGTGGAGGCGGAAGCCAGAAAGAAGCATTGATCTGTGGAGCGCCACCACCAGCCCACGAACCTAGACGTCCTCTAATCTGCATAAGCTTATCCCAAGACGGAAGAGGACTCAGCGCAGCCGGGTCGACGGCAGCGAAGAAGCTCGGCTAAGATTAACACGCTAAAAGAATTATAGACTAACTTGTCAATAGCATCTTTGAAAAGTCTGGGGATCATTGGACAGGGTCTTCAACCCTCTGCAACAGCCTCTCACTTTTCCTTGAATGCTACATCGTCTCCGCAATGGAGAAGGCGAGGAGTTGCACTGGCTCCGGCCAAAGAGAGCGGCAGTAGGAGCTCGTCAAGCTACGTCTCATTCCGGCGCTGCGGCTGTTGCAGGCTGCAACTCAGTATATATACCAGCCAAACCGCCAGCGATATTTTTTGGTATTCCCAGGAGCATACGTACCTTTAGTCTTGTACCTCTTACCGATGTGTCGTATTAGAACTTGGCCAATGGCTCCTTGGTACTCGGGCATGATCTGTGACCTCGAAGTGCAGCAGATCGTAACGCCCTACCCAATACACATTCCAAGCAGGTGGCAGTTGTTGGAACAGGCCGAGGGGATGGCCAACGCTGACGAGTTTGGCGCTTGTTTGAGAGTGGTCAGCTTCTGATGTGGGATCACTACAACCACCTCAATATCAGAATTCGAATTACTCATTTCTGAGCATAATTTCATTGGGAAGACGCTCCGAAGGATCTGCCTCTTTAACGTTTTCAACGACATCCTCCACCGTCAGCGATCAACAAGGCATGCACACCGTGCCCTGGGAGTTTCCTTGTCAAGAAACAGCTGTCATCTCACACACCTGTCGGCCTCGTTCATAGTCGACGGCAAAGACTTTTTCTCCCGCTTTGTGCCACTCGGCGCGGACCATCGCATATTGCAGCGCGAACCTCCATGGACGAACGTCGAGACGCTGGCATTGACATGCCGGCTGCTCCGCCCACGCGTAGACCACCATAGGGAGCTACTGAACCGTGCAGCCACTACGGCGCACCTCACGCCGAAGTTGAGGGTTATGGAGCTCTAGAACGCCGGCGACGGGCAGGCTTGCCTGTTTCGCTACAGGGCCTACGCGGGCGAGCGTCCTCAGGTTGTGTGGAGGAGCACCTTTAGCGCGAGGGCGGCCCTGATGCTGGGTTTCATTGGGAATTGGGCCGCCGTGGCATGGAAGCTTCCGCGACGCGAGCCTGAGGTTATGATCTCGCGGCTGAGCAAGCTCGACGGGGCGCAGGCTTATGTCGCCATTCTTCCCGTATCTGCATTTGCAACGCGAGATCTTTCACTCTATTAAAAGCTATCAGGTGCGTTGGGAGGCAAGCAATGACTCCTAGGGCTAGAATACTTTGACCCTAAGACCTGGCCGTGTCGGACCGGGGAACGATGGGTTCGCCAGGGGACACATGGACGTGGTTGAATGCGGACTGCTGAAATAAGACTATACTTGTTACCAATGTAGGTATTTTATCTAAGACTCCGGGGTAAGATGTGAATGAGGAAGTTGTGAGAGAGTCACCTGTGAGTAGTGAAATGGACATCCACAGATCAAACTCACGGCGCCAACTCTAGCGGGCACCTTGCGCGCCTCCTCAAGCCTATTTCACAGTTCAACAAGAGCCTCGCAGGCACTAGAGCACTACAAAACGTGAGAGCTTAATGCTCGCCGCCTGGACTACAACTTGATGGTCAGAGGATGGGCCAGCGCCCCTGCCGGACGAGACGCTCGTCGGGTAGATGACACGCAGGAGGGCTGAACTACAAGGAGGCTTGTGCCAGGCGATGAGACAGTAACGAGCCACGAGGCCTTGGAGTAGCCACTGAGTGTCGCGCCATGGAGCTACATTGCTCGTACTAAATGGAGGGGGAAAGCTGGCCCTCTTTTATGACAGCAAATCGCCCCCAACCGGGCCTAGCATATCCTGCACAAGGATGCTGCCTCGTCTGTCGTTGATTTCGCGTCATGGGCGCAACTGCGTACAGAGTTCTGCCGGTACCGAGTTTGGGGGGTTTAGATAGCGGTCCGGACAGGGGTGACGGGAAGCCGACCCGGCAAGATAGCCACACAGGGGTTCCTCAGAGGACATGGGAGGGCCTCCCAAATGTGCGCTACTGCAGGCGTCAGCAATACTCATCAGACTGGGTATTGCACATACGGTACTTCGTAGACGGCTTTCCGATTGATGGGATACCCGGCGCGGCATATCCCCTGGTCGCGCATATGAAGGACAGGAGGCCAAATGCCTCTCCCCCGATCCCAACACTGCCTGACTTTCTTCACCTGCACACTCGCTTTCGTCCCGCCAGCAATCGAGCCACAGTCGAACAATGACACCGACACCAACCCACAATTCCAGCGGTCAAGCATTGCGGCTTGGTGCATGTGCCGTTTGTCACCACACAGGAGACATCCAGAACTACCTTATCTGGCAATTAGTTGCTACGTGCGGCTTGGTTCACAGCAATCTTCGACTTTGGATATCTGTCCTGATCAGGATCATTGCGTGCTGGCATCAGCCTGCACTGGCCATAGCAAAAACTGCCATTATGGTACACTCTGCTGCTGTATCTTTACGGGCACTAAGCCGGACGTTTCTTCACAAGGCTGTGCTGCCTGGGCACATCACGGCGTGCAACACGAATCACGTCAAATTCAGCATTCCTCTGGCGCCTTTCTTCACCATCCATTTTGCTGTCAAATGGAAGGGTAGAAAGACTTTGGTTAAGGGTGGGGTGTCGATTGGATTCCTGAAACTTCTGGTTGTTTTGGATCTTGGTGCTGCTTGGAGATCCTCTTTCCGAAGACAAGTTAAGCTGTATGGATCACTGGCGCACTTCAAGAGCTCTAATGCAATATGGAGCGATAGATTTTGAAGTGGAATGACCGTCTGACATCTAATCTGTACGATTTACCACACACTAACCGTTGTTTGTGATATATGTACGTAGCCGCTTGCCGCCTGCTGAAGAAAGTCTACCGTGTCACCTAGTTTCTCCAGGGATATATGAAGTCGAAACAAGTCGATGGACACTTAATTCCCAGAGTTGCGGGATGAGGAAGTATATTTTCATTTCATGTATTAACGGGCCGTTAAAGAATGACAGTGGCAATTATTAGTGAATCATATACATAACCCTGGACTGTCCTTACGTATATTTCCATCATATCGACGCAAATATGTGCGATCTGTTTGGTGCGAGCATGATCACTTAGCTCTCAAGTCTAAAATATGTCAAACAGACGCAAGCTCGAAATAAGTCGTGCAGAGTGGTCTTTGGGGTTGCAGCTCGTCGTCACGAGTGAGATGGAGTCGATAGAGATTGAACTTGGATAGATTCCCCTTTTAACCGAATGATGTTGCAACCTACGAAGTTACGTGCGGTTCGTTCGTCGTGAGAATTCGTTCCATGCTGCCTACTCCTAGGCCAGGTGAGACCGGCCTTAGGAAACTATTAACAGATAGTGGGATCTTCCAGCGCTATTGAGCGATTATATAACTATTACATACTTAAATTTAATATACTGTAATTGTCTTAATCAAACTCTGGGCGAGGTCAGTGGAGGGTATCGCAGATATGTGCTACCCTGCAAGTTACCACCGGGGAACAGGGGCATGGACTCCCGATGGTCGATGAAGGGGCGATCATACAGCCGGGGAAAGACCAACTCTACATCCCTGCACATCTATGCTACCCAATGCCAACCTTGCCGACACCCTGTCTTCAGTCTTCGAGGGCACACCCGTTACTCGTACTGTCAGATTGAGGCCACTAAACTAGAGACCACAGCACCCTACCGATGACCCACAAAAGGGGCATAGAGCCTTCATATGTGAGTGTTAGCTGATCACAGTAACCTGCGTAAGGCAGCTGCGCAATCGAAGCTGCAGGAGTGGGTACTTCCCACGTATAGGGGCTTTGCAGGGGGTCACCGAAGCTTGCGGCTTGGTGCAAATCTTCCCCGTATGCCGATGATGAGCCTCTGTGGCATCCTCGTTGGGGTTACATTAGTCTGTATGTTTACGTAGAGCGGAGTTCTGTTTGAACTAAGGAGTTGAGGCGACATGCGGCAACGGTATGCTGACGATATAGCCCTCCTTTCCCAGCCACAATCTGTGCTGTAGCCAGTGCGGCCGCAGGATGTCACAAGCACTTGGTGGCTTGCGAAACGAGGCATAGTATGATTAGTACAAGCGAAGATCTAGAGGGTCTTCCTCCTCGTCGCTATGGACATTACGAAATGTGGAACGGCTGACTTTTATCCTATCGGAGTAGAACGAGTCAAGATTTGCGGGGTTCCAAACATTAAATACGACAGAAACACAGTATCATTTTTCCCATATGAAGTCATTGTCGGCTGCGCGAATTCCCATATGGAGCTCGCTGTCGATGCGATGGCAACGTCGGTCTCTCGGCTCAGCTGGCTCGGTGGCGGGAACGAGATACACATTTAACGGCCTACCAGTGGCAGTGGCAGCAAGAACTGCTGTAGAGACTGGATAGCTGCTCCCGGGTCCCCCGCGCGGAATGACGAACCTTGTGTGGAATCAGGGGCAATGACGACCCTAGGATGGATGTGTTTGGCGATACAATCATCGCTGACTCCGTACCGGTTAAGCAGCTCCCGCAGTTGCTTTTTCGTGACTCTCTTGGCGGCCTCCTGGACCTCGGCGGACGCGATACCATAGCACTCGCATTAGAGAAGCCCTGCTTGAGCTCCTGGAGGTACTTCCGTGCACGCTTAGGGTTTAAGCAGGTCATCGGATGGCCCGTGGCAAGGCTGAATGATGACCTAAAGGCAGCGTGGGTGACGGCGGCAGAAGCCTATGGAAGACGGTGTAAGCGTGAGAGCTGGGACAAAGCGGGACGGGGGGGTGGTGGTGATGCCCCGCTTAGACTCGTCGTGGTGTTGAAACCCGATGCTCGGGGTTCCCATGATGAGGTGGCACCACCACCGACCAACTATAAGAAGACGAGGAACAACAGCGGCTGCTCTCTCCAAGGCACCCCGTGTCGTGGAACGGGCGCTGGGCCTCGCGAGGGCGACTTACACCACTGCCACGACACCTCGCCTCCCAGCCATCATCATCCCGTCCGCCCAGGAGCTCACCAACAAGCGCCTGAACACAACCCCGAGTTGGCCGTCCGTCATATGCACCGCGATGGGCTCGTGGTTGTCAAGGCGTTGTGCGCCCCACGCCGAGTTCGACATCCTCAACGCCCGGATGGCCGAGGACGCGCGCGAGCTGCAGGCCCGTGGCGAGGACGGGTCATTGAACTACAACCAAGGCAGCTTGCAGCTTCATGCGCCTCCGGTGGCTGAAGTTTTCTTCCCATCCATATTTACGAGTGCTTGCGGAGCTCTCTCACATAGCAGCATATAACATAGGTCAGACTGACAGAACTATAGACAGCATCGCCACTCAGGTAACGTCACCTGTACTTGGGCTCGTCCAAAATGGACCTTTTGCTCGGCCAATGCGGTGATGCCACCCCTTCCCGGGACCTCCCCGCAAGACAGCCCGTCCACGCGGACGCCGACTTTGCGTTCCCCTCCCACCTGTTCGCGCTCGTCGTCAACGTGCCTCTCATCCCCATGCACGAGCACAACGGGTCCAGCGAGGTTTTGCTCGGCACGTACACGCAGGACGTGTCCGCGCAGGAAGGCGCTCACGGGGATCGTGCAAGTGGACGCATCATGGAGCACCTCCTCGACGGCAGCAGTTCAGGCAGCGGGTTCCGCGACTTTCGGCGCATCGACAAGGGCGCGGTGGTGATTCGCGACCTGAGGCTGTGGCACGCGGGGATGCTTAACCGGTCACAGGACGTGCGAATTATGTTGGCCATGATTCACTTTGCGCCGTGGTACAGGAACAGGATGAGGCTGGAGTTGGGCAAGGATGTCAAGCCGCTGCTCGAGGACCTAGACAGGAAGGGCGAGTTGGGGCTGGAGGTACCGGCGGATTGGGTGTCGCGGGATGAGGCTCTGCGGAGGTATATGAACCGAGGGTTTGGCAACAGCTACGACTTTGATCAAGAGGCCTGAAGCAATATGCAATGCAAGTTGTCACTTGTTGTATAGCAGCCGGTTGACCGGCTTGACCACCTTCCACGGTCATATCGACCTTGCCCGATCAGAGAACATTCCCTGCCCAGTTATGGACAAGCGGAATGTCGTGAGTCGTTGACTATCCTTATGGCATATCTAGACTTCTCGTCATTCGCCCGTCCCAAAATGGGTCCAAAAGTTCCGAGTACTCGTAGCCGTTGTAGCGCCACTTCCCGAACTGGTGTAGCTGAAATTCCTCGAGTGGGCGAAGAAGTTGACAAACAATCGAGGACAAGGACGGGATATGGTTACATCGTACGGCCGACTTTACACGTGACGCCCTGTTCACCGTCAATCCTCGGCTCACTACGGAGTAGCATTGGCGCAATTCCTCCTTCCCGTTCTGTCGGCTTGGGGGACCGGCCGATGACCCGGACGCCTTCGGCCGGTGTGGGGTTATTAGTGCGTCTGATCGGTCGGTGTAGGGTCGAGGCAGATCCGTGTGCTGCTGGCCCCGGCTGATATGCGGACGTGCCGACTAGGCGGCAGTTTTGGCAATTCTTCTGGAACCCAGGTCTTGTTTTTCAGCGCACAGATCATTACTCAAGGTTACAGTCACATAACGGTTCTATACTGCTCCAAGGCAGCCGTGTCGTCAAACATGGCACGCTTTCGCAGCTGCACTCCACCAAGCACGTGCTTACCACGCCCGATTTCTTGATGTCTTTATTATTCTTGGGGTCGACAGGAAGCTGGGAAGTTGTATAGACAACGTGAAAACTAATGTACCATCATCATCTATCTTCAACCACTTTTCCGGTTCAGTTTTGCGGATGGCGGCTCAAGATGTCGAGGTTGAAGGCACTACGTTGGAAGAGCACCACGAACGACCCGTGGAGGAGGTGTCTAGGTAAACATGTATTTCGACTCGGGACAAAATCGATAGATACGCGTACTTGACCAAAAATAAATTAGGTACATAATTTCCGGGGTTGCATGGGTGTCAGGCGGCTACCCCCTCTGATTCCGAGGGTTCTATATTCGGGCCGAGGCTCCATGCGATGTGGATCCCCCGTTCAACGGAAGATGCACTCGGCCCCAAACTGCGCCACATGCATGCCCCAGGAGGTGTATAAGTTCCTGCATTATGTTGCTTCTTGGGCCCTTTGTCGGATGAGGGACGAATAAGGGACCTCGTTCGAGAGATCGCGTTGACCTCTTATGTGATTCTTTGAAACCTTGCAGCAGGTATCTATTCCCTAACGATGTCGGTTACGAACAGCGATAAAGTACATGCCGGCCTCCAGCAGGCAGAAACGGAGAAAGCCCCTCTGAAAATAATCATAGTGGGAGGTGGGATTGGGGGATTAACCGCCGCTATTGCCCTGCGGCAACAGGGCCATGAAGTGAAGGTTCGTTGAATGTTCTCAACAAGGTTTTAGGGACGCATCGGGTCTCACATGTCTCGCAGGTTTACGAGCAATCTCGCTTCGCCAACGAGGTCGGGGCTGCTGTCCACCTTGTTCCGAATGCCATAAGCGTTCTTAATCATCTCGGCGTTTCCCCAGAGCTGCATGGGGCCAACGAACTGAAATCGGTAAGGCATGACTGTCTTTTAATTATTACCCGTCCGCTTGTGCTAACCATGACTTTGTTTGCAGACAAGACTTAGAAAGCATGATGGCTTGATAGTCACAACGATTGATCACTCAAATCGACGTGTGCGGTACCAAAAGGTAAGATTGAATGCAGCGGTCAAATCCAACAGACATTGACAAGCGACGGGGCAGGACTGGCTGTTGACCCATCGAGCCCATTTTCATGAGCATCTCAAAAGTACGGCCACTTCTGACGAGGGACCGGGTATGCCGGTCCAACTCTTCCGGTCCTCCAAAGTTCAACGAGTCGATGCAGATCAAGGCATTGTGTACCTCGGCGATGGCCAACAGGACCAAGCCGACGCCATCGTTGGGGCAGATGGAGTGCACTCTGCTTGCCGATATGCAGTGTCGGACGACCACCCGTCTCCTCACCCATCCGGCCAAAACACTTTTCGGTTTCTACTGGATCGCAAAGAGCTCGAAAATGATGCCGAGACAAGCTCTCACATAAACCCCGAGGGAGTCATGGATTCGTGGTATTCTGCTGATCAGAAAGTGATCGTTTATCCTTGCGCCAACAATCAACTGCTCAACTTTGTGTGCATTCATCCAGCTGCATTGACCGAAGGCCTGGTAGACGCTGATGGTACAAAGCTGAAAGAGGAAATGCTGTCTATTTTCGGACATTTTAGCCCCATAATGATGAGCATGTTGCGCAAAGCCGAACCCTCGGATCTCAAGCTATGGCCCTTGCTGGATATGGCAACCTTGCCCCGATATAACGTCGGCCGGTTGGCACTTATTGGGGATGCGGCCCATCCCTTTCTACCTCATTTAGGCCAGGGAGCCGCAATGGCCATTGAGGATGGCGCTGCTGTTGGCATCATGTTATCCCAGGGCGTCACTTCCAACGAGGTCCCCGAACGACTTGCTCTGTACAATGAGGCACGTTATGAAAGAGACTGCCTTGCCCAAGCTTACACCCGCCTCACTGGGCAAGACGGGATCAAGCCATCCGAGGGCGACACTTCAAAACTCAATTGTAAGTTCCATGTAATGTAATGTGGCCCTCGTGTCATTCCTCTCGTAACTAACCTGTGATTGACAGTGAACAACACATTTGAATACTTCGTACCCCATGATGAGGTCCACGCCTCCACGCAAATATTGAGACAATACCTGTGGAAACAACACAAATCATTGAGGTGGAGACAGCCTACGGTCTTTGGGCCTATGCCAGGCCCACGTCAGATCCCGAAAGAATGCTCTCAGGGCAGCGTACCGTCCTCCGTAACTACTGCAACGATGAGGCTCAAAACAAGCGCGACGCTACTGCAAAACCTATTCCCGAACGAGGCATACAGCTTTTCACGCGGAGCGTCGATTGCAGAAATGAGCTTTTCGGTACAAGAGTTTCGGAATTTGGCTTGGCTTGGGGGAGGTGGCTATAATCGTTTCAGCCTCTACATTCACGATGTTCGGTATACGAAACAGGACGGTACCCACACGTACGGTTACTACTGTCCCGTAACTTTCGAGGACTCTGTTGATTCCATCATAACTGGTCGCGAGGAGCTAGGCTGGCCAAAGCTCTATTCGGAGATCGACATTCAGCGCCCATCAAAAGAAAGCATGGAGGTGTCCATATCATGGCGCGGAGCCAAGTGGGCTTCCTTTTGGCTTCACGGTCTGCACGAGGCAAATTCAGAAGCAAAGAACACCCTCACAGACGGGCATGAAGATCCGTCAACAATGGAGAATGGTCTCCTGCTTCACAGGTTCATGCCAAGCTCTTCCCAAATTTCATCCCCTGAACCAGATGCAGAGTATGACGTCTTCATCCCGAAGCCATCTGGGGGAGATGAGTCCGAGGGGCATGCGAGCAAAGATGACACTACGTCTGACCCAGCTGAGCTCGTGTCGAAAGAGGCAGGTGTTCAGGTTTTGACCTTGGGCTGGGAGAAGCTTCCCACCATCAATCATATTGTCGAACGAATCGCCGAGCTTCCTCACTTTGACATTGTCAGTGCTTCGCTGAAAACTCAAGTTGGGGGAAGAGGTTTCCCAGATGGGTATCGCATCTCCTGATCTAGCTTCGAGAACAGATCCGATGGATTAGGTGCGTTTGCAAATTTAGGTCAGTTGGGTTCTCCGGAGAATCGTAACCTTTTGTCGTTGTGCGGGTTTTCCTCAAGGGGGCGGAAGGTCGTGATGACTGCGTTCACAGATAGTGAGTGATTGGACACCACTTTGATGTTATCCACGGTGTTACGTAGTGGTCGCAGTGGCTCTAAAGTCCGAGGAGAATGCAGAAGAACGACATTGGTTCGCCGACGGATGTTCCTGAAATCGTATTTCTTGTCATTTGACCGCCTCCCTCGAAGCTCACCCTTGCTTAATTTAAGCCCTCAACCTTGCTGATGGTCTGAAGGACTTTGCTTAGACTCCTTGCTACCACTAGCCGCATACGTAGCAATGCGAAAACTGCTTGTCCAAGATGAGAAATGGAAGCAGAATCAGGTCCAGAGGTCTGAGTAACCCTGGCACCCTTACTGGCCCATACAACCAGCGCTGCGTTGAAAATACACAGGGCATCATGAGGAGCCTCAATGTAATTCGCCTTGTCTCCAGAAATCGTCCGGTCCACGCTTAGGATCGTCTTTGTTGTCACATCTATGATCTGCAGAGCATGTTGAAGAGCCATACTCAAGTCAAAAGATCGGCGCCAACTTCGAATGGTCTCGATCACGGCCGTGGTTGGCTTCCTCTGCATTGCTGTAGAATACGCAGCATCGCTGATCCCCGTCAAAGGTGCGTGCAATGCAACAATGATCATGTGGCTGAGCAATAGAGTCGATACCTGGATATGTGGATGGTTACCTCGCAGCATAGGTCCGATTGCGTTGTGGATCACAGATGGCTCCCAATCACGGTTGTTAGCCTCATAGGAACTCTCCGCCCATTGGCCGCTGGCGAGCCAGGATCCGATGGAAATCAATACCAGGTTCCCAATGGAGAGTGCAGTTGTCGGTTTCGATGGGTCGGGCGTCATTAAATGGCTGGCTTGCTGCTCGACGTAGTTGAACAACTGCGTCGAGGGGTTGTCTGAGGAATCGCCGACACCCAATTTTGTGTGTGCGAGGTAGGCGGGCGTCAAGATTGGCTTCAACTGGAACAGGGATGTTCGATAGCTCTCTAGCAGAAAGATGTCGGCCAGTAGTCTGCGAGGTGAGCTGGTTTGCTGCCTACTTGTCCGGCATGGCGGGCGTTACCTTTCTTGCTGAACCTTGTCGTCGCCTGTAACATTGTCTTCTGAGAGTAATCCGTGCATATAGAGCGTCTGGGCATCTTGATGAGTCGCCTTGCTTTGAAAACATGGGCCGAGGCTCGGTACTACCTGTATGATGGTATGATGGTATGCTTCGCTCAGCTCACGCGATCGTGGATGTCCACCGCAAATACCGAACAGTTCGGACGCCAAAAACTATCCCACGGTTAGAAGCGATTCGACATCATCTCTGGAGAACACTTTTCCCGTACAGCTTGCACCAAGCTCATGGAAGCCTGCCGCGAACGCTTTCCGAAGCTAAAGACCTGACGCGCATGAGGTAAGCAGATGAGCCCTATCGTGTCATCGAGACCTTACAGAGTTGTTGAGCATCCGATTGCAATCCGTGAATAGCATTCTGGAGATGCGCGAGCCTCCCTTCAAGTTGACGAAGAGGGAGCCTACTGCAGCCATGCTAAGGATCTGCTCCGGCAATGTGTGTGCGGTGATTTCGAAGTCTTGAAACGATGAGAATGTTCCCGACACATGTCTGGCAAACACCTTGAGCAGTGCATTCAACATATCAAGGTCGTACTTGCGGGGAACAAAGGGCATTTGAAGCCATCGAACAGTTTGCTCGTCAACCTGCGAGCTTGGGTCTTTAAGATCCAGCACGTCGACCAGATGGCTCAGATGATCCTCATGGTGGCTGGGGTCTTGAGGAGGAACAAGCATCGGATCATCAAAGGCGAAGTACTCATCGCCCAAGCCAGGAAGGAATGTGTTGCTCATCCAGGTTAGAGGGTCTGGGAAATCAAGGCTGGAACTCTTGACGCAGAGCGCGTCAGTACGAGGTTGGAGAGCAGAGTCGATGCAATGTACGCACCGAGTCATAGATGCTGTCCATGGTGGTATCCGGACAAGAAAGCTCCATGCGGGGTGTGCCCATGGGGTGGATGTCTGGAGACATGTGCATGCCACCAACCCAACCTTGCAACGTGGCTTGGTGCAAGGTGGATGAAGCCGGGTCCATGTTCGACTGCGAATCTGGTACCGCAAACGGGGCTTCCTCGACGGCGGGCGCAGGAAGGTTATCCATGAGAGCCGTCTCAATGTGGGCCGGATCCCGGCAATCCATGGGCGAGATGGGCGACTCGGGCGCAGGAGGCAAGCGAAAGCGTTCTTGGCGCTGATATGTACAGTCCTGCTGCTTCATGACGCATTTGCGGCAGGGCCGGTTGCCATCGCATTTGAGTTTCTTGCTATGGCACAAGTCGCATGCTGACCTGACCCTGAAGCGCGAGGGGTTTTGCTCAGAGGCATTGGCGCCATGCAGGTTGGAGCAATACCGGTCGACGTGTCGGCGCAACGAGTCGGTTCGTTGAAACTGGTGGTCGCAAAAGTTGCAGCGGTAGGGCCGCAACGCGTTGTCTGCTCAATATGCACGTCGATGAGAAATCACGGCCATGGCCGACAGCCGGAGCAGGCAGAGTTGAGACGAGCCGACGTACGGGAAGCTAGATGCCTGTCACGGTGTTCGGCGCGGCCGAAGCCACGGTCGCAAATGCGGCACTGGGACACATTACTCATGGGACCGGTTGAGCAGGAAGCAGTCAATGGGCGGGCGTACGGTAAAGGATTGAGCGACTGCCTGGTGCCGTGTCATCATCCTGCGTCGAGGACCCCACAGAGGCCGAGTCCGTGGGTGGCTATCCGTCCGATCAGATGGAAGAAGGTGAGGAAGGGCGACATGATCCGCGGGGAAGTTGGGGTAATGATGCAATCACGTTATAAGTGGGCCAGGGGCTCGCTATTTTTCGCGCCTCCGTGATTTTCCTTGGCTTTCCTAGCCGTTTTGTCTCTGCATTGCGCGAACGAGCATGCAGCTCAGCGACACTAGCTGGGCTAGCTCTATGGGGTACCTAGGGCGTCGGTCGTTGTCAAGTACATCGAACGCGCGCTCGCAACCAGTTGCTGCATATCCAGACCCTCTCCGGATCTGGGCATCTGCGGCGCATCCGCTTTGCAGGGCCCCTCCCCGACGCTGCCGGCCGCTGGGCCCGCGTGGGGCAGCCCGCTAGGCCGGTGCCGGGGTGACTGCTGGGACAGCTGGGGCGACTGCTGGGGCGGCGACTGCTGGGGCGG
>NRSZ01000698.1:0-15465 GCA_002901185.1 Tolypocladium capitatum
CTATACCTATTACGAGCAATCAAGCGGCCCCTACTAGGTCGGTATATTAGAAGCAAGGGTCGCGACATAGGGTCTTGTGCTAGGTAGACCTTGCATTCCTTCTATTATACTGAAAATCCCTACTAATTCGGGAAAGGTAGCGAATTTGTGCACTTTGCACCGTCCCAGCTTATCACGATAGTGTCAGCGACCGCCGCTTTAGCGAAACTCGGTCGAGGTCACTTTAGCTTTTACTCTCCTTATCGAGAATTCATAGGTCACTCTATCTCTCGTTCGGAGCAAGCGGCCAACTCGTCAAACACGACTTACATCTTTAAATAGCTCAATGACCCCCCAGCACGAAGAGGGCGAACCCGCTCCCCCAGCACCTCAGCTACAGGAGGTATTCGACGAAAAGTACTCGCCCCCGTCACTCGACACCTTCAACACGCTGGCGCCGAAATATGACACCCATAGCAATGACCCCGTCTCCCCATCGGGGCAGCGGGCCGAGGCCAGCCGGCTCAACGATGATATCGAGCTGCTGCGAGCCGAACGGCTCATCTCTAATCAAGAACAGGATGAACTGACGTCCAAGTCTAAGAACCGGAGCCACACAGCCGAGCCTGAGGACGCCTTCGGTCAACCCACCGTCAAGGAAACAGCCGTGAAGCAAAAGAACCAGGACGCCGCCCTCTACAAGTTATGGCTCTTTCTCATGAAAGTCCCTC
Organism: Tolypocladium capitatum; assembly: GCA_002901185.1. Classification (NCBI taxonomy): domain Eukaryota; kingdom Fungi; phylum Ascomycota; class Sordariomycetes; order Hypocreales; family Ophiocordycipitaceae; genus Tolypocladium; species Tolypocladium capitatum. The sequence continues at coordinate 711 of NRSZ01000698.1, forward strand.
GCTTCGTCCGATATCTCATCTACCTCTTTCCCGGCGCCGCCCTGCTTTTGATACCCGTCCTTATCGGCGCTCTGAGGTTCAACCCGGATGACAAGCTCGTTGGAGGCACTGGCGGTGTCCAGCTTATGTGGTTCGGCATCTGGCTTGAGGTTGTCTGGTGCTCGCTCTGGCTTTCGCGCATGGTTACGAGCCTGATGCCGCACGTCTGCTACAGCTTTGCTCGTATCGGCGGCTCGACCACCGCCAAGAAGTGGAAGGACATTGGCCAGCAGCTCGAACTACACACTGCTCTCTTTCTTTGGTTCCTTGCTATTCTCATCTCCTTCATGCCCATAAACAGCGGCCACGGCGGCCAGGTGCCGGACGGCAAGCAGGACAAGGTCAATATTGGCTGGATCGACATTGTGAACAAGGTCATCATCGCCCTCTTCGTCCTCGCCACGCTCAACTTTGTCGAAAAGATTGTCATCCAGTGGATCGCGACCTCATTTCATCAGCGTACCTACGCAACCAGGATTGACAACAACAAGGCAGGCATCCGCCAGCTTGTGCAGCTCTTTGAATATGCTAAGGCCAAGCTCGAGCACAGCGACAGCTTCTGGCAGGGAAGCTGTGGGCCCACCGGCAGTGGCATGCAGACGCCGATGCAGGCGTTCCATGAGAACGCTCGTCAAGTTCTCGGCAAGGTCGGATACGTGGCCAACAAGGTCGGCAACGACTTTATCGGTCGCAAGGTCAACGTGAACCAGCCCCGCAAGGTAGTGTCGGAGCTCCTTCGCAGAACTCCCTCTGCCCATACCCTGGCTCGTCTCATCTACAGAAGCTTGGTGCGAGAGGACCGTGATACGGTGTGCCCCGACGACCTGAAGATTGTATTCGAGACGCAGGAGGAGATTGACGAGGCCTTTGGCGTCTTCGACAAGGACCTCAACGGCGACATCTCCATGGAGGAGTTTGAGGCCGTTTGCAACGAGATCCATTTGGAGAAGAAGGCCATTGCCGCTTCGCTCAAGGACCTGGACTCGGTCATCCGGAAGCTCGACAAGGTATTTCTCTTCATCATCGTCGTCATCGCCATAATCGTCTTCATCTCGATATTGTCGGGCTCTGCCGCGGCTGGCCTCGCGTCCGCGGGCACCTTTGTCCTCGGTCTCGCGTGGATGCTCCAGGCCACGGCCCAAGAGTTCCTCCAGTCCATCATCTTCGTCTTCATCAAGCACCCCTTCGACGTCGGCGACCGCGTCACCATTTATGGGTCCACCGGTGCCAAAATGACGGGGGACGACTACTACGTCACTGAAATTTCGCTCCTGTACACCGAATTCAAGAAGATGCAGGGTCACATCGTCCAAGCGCCCAACTCGCTCCTCAACACCCTCTTTATCCTCAACCAGAGACGATCCAACGGCCTTGCCGACGTTGTGCCCCTCGAGATGCGCTTCGGAACGCCGGGCCACATGATCGAGGAGCTCAAGGCCCGCATGCTCGACTTTTGCTTGCAGAACAAGCGTGACTATCAGCCTACCATTATTACGGAGATGGTTGGTCTCGATAAGGTGCGATCCTGCAACATGAACATGATCTTCATGCATAAGAGCAACTTCCAGAACGAGCTCCTCCGACTCAACCGGCACAACAGGTTTGTCACGGAGCTCATGTACCAGATGGTCCAGGTCGGCATCCAGGCCCCCTTCCGCGTTGAACCTGGCGGCAGCCGCGAGTTCCCCATGTACTGGGCTGGTTCGCAGCCGCCGTCGTACGGCAAGGACGGGCCTTACGACGACAACAATGGCTCGCCCCCCGCCGCCCCGTCTCACAGGGTGGTGCTCAAGCACAACGCCAGTATGCGCAGCCAGCGTCTCCCTACCACCAACGAGGAGGCCATTATGGGCTTCCAGGACGTGTTTGAGAACCGACGGGAGAATTCTCTGGCGCAGCGCATGGCGTCCATCCGGGAGAAGGAGCGTGGTCTCAAGCAAGAGGCCGAGGCCGAGTCTCCCGCGTCGACATCTGCCCTGGCGCCGTCCGTCTCTCAGGACTCGCACTCTCAGTCGCGCTCCCAGATTTTCGGGCGCGCCCGCAGTGGGACTAGGAGCCAGCATGAGGAGGTTGTGTGATTTCGCGACCTCGACGTTACTGCTTACGACTTGACGATTTGCTTGAAAGTATTTGTTTTATTAGACCGGGGGCGCAAGCGACTAATAACACACCCAGGGCCATGTTTCCCCTGGCTACCCGTGTTGATGGCCCTCATTGATGGCCCTTTTTTGGATATTAGTTGGCGTATGAAGGAGGCTGATCAACGACTTTGGTCGAGATATATGTACATATAGGCCGTAGCGATGACAACATACATGGTTTTTACTGTTGGAAGTAGGCTTCAAATGTTTAATTGGCATACAGGTGAAGCCGTTCAAATCGCCGAGGTACGTACGTGGCGACGAGGGTACGGAACGCGATGGGGCGCCCAACATGATGTTAGTCCCCCCGCGTCGTGTTGTTCAGCTCTCAGATAATCATCAGCCGCGTTTGTGGCGCTGCCATGTGTCGAAGAGGAGATGGCCAATTCGACTGCAGCTTGCATCCTCGGCCGTCGCATTGTTGCTATTTCAACTTGCTGCTGCTTCCTGATTTAGAGGAGGTGTCAGGGGCTGGCTGCGCTTGTGCATTTGAGCTCCAGCATCGAAACCGCGACGCTGCGGTTGGCCAGCCAGCGACAGCGACCTCGACCGAACCATACACCAACGCCAGCGAACCCGAAGCGGAGGCGAACCCGAAGCGGAGGCGAACCCGAAGCGGAGGCGAAGCCATGCCCGGGCTGCCCCTCGGCTGGGAGTCCGACTACGATGGCCAGCGCTGGTTCTACATGTACAGGCCCTCGGGCCACACCCAGTACCACTTCCCCTCCGAGGGTGACGAGTTCCCCGACTTCATCGACTCCACAGCGCCTGCTCCCGTCCTCGCGCCCGAAGAGCGCCTCGAGTCGCAGCAGCAGGTGCGGAGACAGACGAGCACGGCCGGCGCCAAAGCCCCGGCTGTTGGCAATGGCGCGAGAAAGCCCGACAAGCCGCTCATGTCGGCGACGGCACAGCCCGTGAGCTTCGTGTGGGAGGCCGAGGACGACGGCGAGGACGACGGCGAGGACGGCGAGCAGGTCTTTCAGCCCGAGAACTTCATGTTCCTCGGCCCCGGCTCGTACGTGGATGTGAGCCCCCTGAACGACGACGACGAGGAGGCGGCGAAGAGGGTCGTTGCTGGCGGCATTGGGCGGCGGTTCGACGGTGGACGACAGGGTGTCGGAGGCAAGGGTGTGAGCCCGGTGGCCAGCGGAAAGACGACGCCAATGGTGCCCAAGAGTGAGCTTTTGGGGTCTCCAGAGCAAAGAGAGTCAGCTGCCACGACGAGCGGGCCTGATGCGGTCGAGAGCCCACCGGTCATGTCCGAGCCCGTCCAGCCAGCACCCGGATCACCGCCTATCACGGACAGCCAACCAACCATACACATGATCGACGGCCGCGAGGTGCCTCATGAGCTGCCCGTCGACATACAACCTCCCTCACCGCCGCAGGTCTTCGACCCCGTTGGTATCGTGGCCGAGATGCCGACTGAGCACACGGCCGTGGCGCATATCGAGTTGCATCCGGATCCGGTGGAGATGGGTGATAATTCGATCCTGGCGCCGATCGAGACGGCGGCGGCGGGGCGCATGGCCGAGCTGCCGGAGAGGAGCAGTTCGTTGAAGGTGAAGGCACCACAGAAGATGGAGACGAAGCAGACGGAACAGGAGACACCGGAGCCGACGCAGCAACAGGGGCAGCAAGGGCAACAGTTTCAACAGGGTCAACCAGAGCCGCCAAAAGAGGAACCACAGGGGCAGCAATGGCAGCAAATTCAACCACAACCGGTTCAGCAGCAGCAACAGCCGAATGGCCAATGGCCGCAGCCGCAGCCGCAGGGGCAACAGCAGCAGCCCGGTTATCAATGGCCGCAACAACAACTTGGACAGCAGTCACAACAGTGGCAGCAAGTTCCCCATGGTCAGCAGAAACAAATTCAACATGGACAGCAGCGGGTCTATCAATGGTTCCAACAGAATGGGCCCGCACCCACGCAGTCTCCAGAGGAGAAGCTGGAGCCTTTCAAGATTGCAAGAAAGCCGACTGGGGGTATAGGCCAGCAATCAGCGTATCAGCCATATGCCCCTGGTCAAGAAGATGCAGCAGCAACAACACAACCTACGACAAACAGGAGGAGGAGCAACGCAGGGTCACTCCAGCGTGAGGTGTCGCTGATGTTGGGCTCAAGGACCGATTCCGCGGCGAGCTTCGACCTCAGCAGTGTTCCCCGTGTCTTGTCCCCGGGACAGATGCCCCCAAAGGCCTCCATGGGTGAAACGGTGCAACAGGGGGCCCCTCAGCAAGGCGCTGCCGCGCCCGCAATCCACAGTGGCGCCGGGAAAGGGACGTACGAGGGTAAGGCTTCGGATCAAGAACTGTCTCATGTGCCTTCAGTGCTGCAGCCGGCCAAGAATGGGCAGAGCAGGAATTCTCTACAGGCACCACCGCAGCCAGCTGCCCCCATCAAGCCTCAACCCGCTCCTGTGCTGGAAAACCAGGCTTCACAGAAGTCACAGAGCCAAGACGCTCTTTCCAAGTTCCCGTCTATCCTGAAGCCGGCGCGTGGGAGAGGAGCTACATCTCCGCGAGAGCAACAAGCGCCTCAGATTCCCCCTGTCCCTGGTCCGACGGACCCCAGCGGAGGTGCGCAAGGACAGGGCCGCACATCACCGCAACCTACTGGGCATCCCACGTCCATGACACCTGGCCCCGGACAGCAGCCGTCGCGACAAAGTGGGCAACGCGTTACGACTTTTCATGGTGCATTGTCTTCTCAAGTCCCTCCTGCCGGTGCGCAGGCATACATCCCATACCAGCGGCCGCCAGGTGATCAGGCTCCTCCTCAGGGGCCGTGGCAGATTCAACAACCTGCTCGACCAGCGAGTGCTATGCCTAACATTGGACACGTGCAGCAGAGTGCACCTAATAAATGGCTTGGGTCGTACCAGACGATCCCCCCCGGCAACGCTCATGGCCAGCCGTCAACGGGAGCTCCTCTGCATGGGCAAATGCAGCAGCTTTCGCAGTCAAATCAGCCCCAAGTTCTGCAGCAGCAGTTCCGGCAGATACAGAAGATGCAGTCCGCGCAGCCTGGTCGATCACAAAGCGCCATGGGGAACCCGTCAAGCCCTGGAGAGGCGTCTCCGATACGGTCCAGATCCGAAAGCCAACCATCCGTTTACCCTCTGCACACACCATCGCCCATGGATCCATTTCGACGGGACTCGTCCAACCCGTCGATTGTCCAGAGTGTCAATGGAACGGCTTATACGCCCTCGCCGAGCAATGGGACATCTGGGCCAGGTCCTCATGTCATCACGCAAGGGGGTATAAAAGGCTCCCCAGGGCCACCTGTACCTACCAAAGTTCCGCTGCAACACGCTCCTGGATCCTTCTTTCCGGTGCAAAATCCAGACCAGTCGTCCTCGCCACCGCAGCACCCATCAAACGAACATCCCGTAGGCTTCCAGGCAACGATGGCCAATGCTGCAAAACGACCCCTGGCACGGCCCAAGCCTGGGCCTCCGCCTCAGAACAAGAGCGCCGAGCAACAGAGCTCACGACCGCCGCCCCAACCGCCGCCCCAGGGATCGGCTACTTCTACACCTGTCCATCTACTTGGCCGAATCGAAGAGCACGATGAGTCGGAAGCGGTTTCAGAGCCAAACGAAACGCCACAGGGCACCAGTCCGAGGTCCATGGCATCGAGTTTACAGCAGTCTCCTCACGTACAGCGACAGAGCGAGCTGCCACCGGCTCAAGGTTCTGTTGGCCTACAATCTCTAGTAGCTGAAGCCCTACCCCAAGGGCCCGGAGCGCCTCGGCAACAGTGCAGGAACCAACAGACTCGGGGGCAACCAGCACCAGGTCAGGTTCTACCGCAGGGACAGCATCCTGGAGAGCCACCTGTTGAACACGCGCCTCAGGGACGGATACCGCAGGGACAGATGCAATCTCAGGGGCCAATGCCTCCACAGGGTTTTGCACCGCCTGGGCAGCCCTTCCAGCAGCATGCTCCATGGAACGTTATGCATCCCAGCGCGCGGCCTCAAGGCTTCCACCCTGGCCTTGCGCCACCGCAGGGTCTGAGCAATCCGTCTGGCAAGGAAAAGGAGACGAAGTGGGCCAAGTGGTTCAAGACTTCCAAGCCATCACAGAGCCCATTGCCGCAGCAGCAGCCCACGCAGTACCCGCCTGGGAAAATACCCGCCCAAGGCAATCCAAACCAGCCGCTACCGCAATGGACCGCTGGACAGTACTTCAAAGCACTGGGTTGGCAGCCGGGTCAAGGCCGGCCTCCTCCGGGTTTCCAACCCGGCATGCCTCATCAGTTCGCCCCTGGGCCGCAAATGGGTGGCCCTATGCCTCCAGGCCAAGGGCCAACGCCATCTCAACGGTCGAGTAGGCGTAGGACGTCAGACTCGGCGTCCACGTCTACTGTTGGGTCGTCTGTGCATCTACAGCAAGATATACAACAGCATCAACCTGGACAAGCGCCTGGCTTGGGGCCACAACCTGTTGGCAATAGCCAGCCATCTCAACCTTCACCAGCTGCCCCTGCGGTTTTGAACCAACCGGGACCTCAAGGACCTGGCGACCATCACGAAAAGGCACACTCAAACGCTGGTTTGCCTCCACCGGAGCATATGCAGCAGCTACCGCGCCAAGGCCCGAAGCCCTCCGCGGGACAAAATCCCATGCCGGCTCCGCCGATGGCCAATTCAAACGCGGAAGCTCCCAATAACAATAGCCAAGCGGTTACGGGCAACACAAAAGTAGACGCTGGGCCACACGGCCAGCCTCCTCGCGACGATAGATGGGCAAAGAACGCGGCTGCTGATTACTCTGGAGGCGATTGGGGCAACGAGGAGGGCTGGCAGAGGCGTTGATTCTAGTCGCAGGTTCTGGGTATACTGGTTGTCATCATACTCATTTCGACCGCATTGCATTTCGTGGCCTGTTCATTTTTCATGTGAAGGAAAGGGAACATGGGCGAGATCTTGCTGACATTGTCTTGTCCAGACTTGTTGGACCTACCTAGATTTTGTTGAGTTTGATCAATGCATACGAAGTACGAAGTATCAGAGCGCCAGAATCCATTATTACTCATCTAGCAAAGGACAGTGCTGACGGGCACGTGATAGCGTGTCACTGGCGCGCGAAAGGAAGCCAGGCCTGTCCCATCCCTCCAAGGCTGAATCAACTCTTGTCAACCATATCGTTAAAGATGCTCCAAGAAACGGCTCCATGACACGGCCCAAATCGCTCGTGCAGGCGGAGAATATGGCGCCGGAAGGGATCAACGAGTCGCAAGACAGCCAGGCCATCTTTGACGCCCACCAGGCCCGGTTCGGCGCTGGAACGGTACGTACTCGGTACCTGCTTTTTGTAACCTCGATCGTGGCGGCGCAGTCCATCGCCAGGCCTGCTAACCAAAGGGCGGAACAGCAGCCTGGCCGTCTGTTTGCTGGGACTGAGGCAACAGGAGTCGCGGAAGCTGGAGCGCGTATTGGCGATGCGGAAGTGAGTGCCCGTCCGCTGGCTGGCAGACAAGGATGGCCCCGACAACTGACACTGGAAATAGCAAACAACAGACCAGGCTGCGGACGACGAGGCAATGATCGACGCCGTTAACGATATCGACCTGACCCGACCGAAGTCGTTTAAACAATATGCACCATCTGGACTCGATGATGACCGTTCCGTCGTCAAGGGCATGCCTCCCTTCGACGATCCGTCTTCGGTGCAACTGCGCGACGCGCCTCTCCCGCCCCCGAACCAGGAAGATAGGCTGCCTTCGGTGCCTGTGGGTGCCATCGCGCCGACGCGAAGGATGGACGTTTCCCAACAGACGCCTACGCAAGTTAACGAAGACCGAGACTACACTGCATTCTGTGACCTCCTACCGTCGAGTCCCGTCGGCCAACTGACGCAGCGCAATACCGTTGATGAGCTACGAACCCTCCAGGAAGGCGACACGGGCGCTGTGGACTTTGGAAACGTCAGCGATATCCCCCGGCCATCGTCGCAAATTTCCGAGGATGGTGGTTTCGACACCACCAGAGGCGAGTGGCGCGCAGAGGCACGCACCTCCCAACTGCATTCTAATGCGGCATACACCCCCTTAAAGCCTCACGGAGTGCCACCTGAGACTCCATCGCTACCCAAGAATCCCTTCGGTGCGAATCCCAGCGTCGCAGTCCCTCTCGCCGGCACCCAGCTCTTTGGGCAGACCCAGCAGCTGTCATCGGCGGTCAAGGTCAGCCCGACATTGTCATGGCCCTCCCCGAACCTCTTCTTCTTCAACTCGATCTCGCCAAATTTTATGGCGACATCGCCTCTCAAGAGCCGAGCGAACGTATCATCGCCGACGGATATGCGATCATCGAGCCCCCAGCGGCTGAATGAGGTTCCAGGGACTTTGCTCAAGGGGAGGGCTGAAGCCGTCGCGCACGAGGACAGCCCGGCCGATGGTAGATTTTCCAAGGAAGACCTGATCCCAGAGTCGCCAACATTGCAAGCGCAGAGACCGCCTATCGGTCGCCAACCCTTGGCACACTACGAGCCGATGAAACAATCGCAAGAGCGAAAATCAAACAGCGACATCCAGCCCCTGGATTTGATTTTCGAGGACGAAGACGATGGTGTCGTCAAAACGCTGGAGCGTCGGAAGCGGGCAGAAAAGAGACGGGCGCAAGCAAGAGAGGAGATGGAAAGGGTCAGCTTCCCGCGACACTCTCGACGGGACTCGGGAGAGCAACCAAATAGAAAGAAGCGGAGGCTGCACAGTATCGAAGAAAGCGCTGCTGGTGACGAAGGAACAGGCCCAAGTCAGGTCAAGGACCGGGAGGCCGCAGTCGTTCGCGACCCCCAAATGGCGCCTGTCCCTTCCCTCGAAGCGCCCCCTGTTGAATCAACAAAGGCAACACCCGGCGAGGCCAGCATAGAGGTGGACCAGGGCGAAGGCACCTCAGACCAGCACCGTACTGAGGCGGAACCAGCTGACGAGGAGATGATTCCGGCTACCAGCCCGGTGCGACCCTCTTCCATGGGCAACCTACGCAGCATACCACTTGCCTCCGAGCCAGAGCTGCCAGCTCTGGTTGATGGTGATATAATTCACAGAAAGCGGGCAGACGATATGATGGAGACGTCCTCTGTCCCGCCTTTCTACCGGACACGGAGCGCTCGGTCCCGAGCAAGAAGGAATCCGTTTCTCAGCGCGTCTACATCTCAGGGACCACCAGTGGAACCTGGCGACAAGTTGGGTCAAGCCGTATCGACTCTTGAAAACCCTGCCAGCACGGCGTCTATTGCTCATCCCTCTGCCGTTGCCGAAAAGACTTCTCGGCGTCAAACAGGTGCTCAAGATTACGCGGAGAAGCAGGCACAGAAGGAGGCTCCAGCTTTGACCCACTCACGATGCAGAGGACGAAAGCCTCGGACACCGCTTCAACGTCGTCCGAGCGAGCCCGTCATGGCGCCCTCGTCCAGCTTAACCACATTGTCCGCAACGCCAGTGCCGTCATCCAAGACGACACCCGGAACTCAAGAATCGGCCGCATCTGATCAGCCAGGGTCAGTCAACATGTCCTCGCCAGGGAGTGACAGGAACTTGCGGAAGCGCACTCTGAGAACGGCAGCCAGGTCCGAGTCGCCACAACCGATGACAAGGGCCACGAAGCCATCTGTGCGGTTGGACTCGGACTCCACCGATGAGCCGCACCACTCACCACCATCTACCTTTGACAAGGGCGCCTCGTACTCCAAGTCTGGTAGATGTTATCGGCAGAGAATTGGGTCGACGCACCGTGGGCGTCGCTTGTTTGAGGGCATGATATTTGCCTTGTCCTCCCAATCGGACAAGCCAGAACAACAGCGCACAAGGTTGGAATCGCGGATCGTTCAAGCCGGCGGCTTCGTCCTCAAAGACGGATTTCAAGAGCTCTTTGAGCAATCAGCCATTATGAATACGGCCAACACGACGATTGAGGGGGATGAATTCGTGAAGCTCGTACGAACCAGCGTGAACTGCGGGTTCACGGCCCTCATTGCCGACGGCCATTCAAGGAAGCCCAAGTACATGCAAGCCCTCGCACTGGGCCTGCCCTGTCTGGGCCACCAGTGGATAGCAGCATGCCTCAACAAGGGTGAAATTGTGGACTGGGAACCTTACTTGTTGTGTGCTGGCTCGTCGGCCGTTCTCGGCAACGCCATCCGATCGCGGATCCTGCCGCCGTATTCGGCGGTAGATGCAAGGCTGGCAGATGTCATCGAGCACAGACGGAGGCTACTGCAGGATCAACGCATCCTGGTTGTCGTGGATGCCAAGAAGGGGCGGGGAGAAACGAAGCAACAGTACATGTTCCTCGTCCAGGGCTTGGGGCCATCCGCCATATCAAGGGTTTCGACGGCTCAGCAAGCGCGAGAGGCCTTGCGGGAGCGCGAAGAGGCAGGCCGGCCGTTCGACTGGCTGTACATTGACAAGTCTACCGGGACGGCGGAGTCAGTGCTGGCGCCACCACGAGGTTCGGGATCAAAGGAGGAGGAGAAGAAGAAGAAGAAGAAGAAGAAGAAGAAGAAGCAGCAGCAGGTGGCTGCAGAAGCCCCGATTAGAGGAGATGTGCGCGTATTGACGGATGAAGTTGTGATACAAAGCCTCATTCTAGGCCGGATGGTGGAGCGGGAGGAACTGAGGACTTGAGTGGGGGAAAGGCGTTGGGGGAAGACGGACAATGTGGAAGGGTCCAGAGGTCCAGACAGAGGGCATGAAATGACGATATTCACGAGGGAGGTTGCCACAGTTGCTCAGAACTTAGGGTGTGGGATGAAACGTATGGCGGCGAAGCAAGGTCACCATGGGACGCTCGAGAGGAGCGAGATACGGCGCCGAACATGGTAACAAATCTCACAAAAGCCCCTCCTTGGTCGACTTGTGCCTCATGAGGGCATTCATTCACACATTAGGCGACGGCAGCCCGATCCCGGACTCCTCCTCCCGGTCCCCGCTTCCGCCGGCCTCGTCCGTCATCTCGCCGTCGAAGATGTCAACGGCCAGGCTGGCGTCGACAAAATCCTCCATCTCCTCCGTCACCGTCTTCAGCTTCTCCTTGACGGCGAGGGCCCCCTCTGAGCCCACGATGTGCCTCGAAGGCGGGTTCTCGTGTCCCCCGATGGCCGTGAGGGCATGCACCGTCTCCATGACCAGCTTCTCCGCCGCACCAGGCGGCAGCTTCGGGTACCGATGCAAGACTTCGCCGCGCACCACGTCCGGCTCGAGGGACATGCTGTCGGGCGTCGACGGCGTGGCCTCAAAGTCAAACGATTCGGGCAGGGCAGTCTCGGGGTCGGCGTTGAGGACGTTGACGAGCATGTCGCGGATGCTCGGGGCGTTGTTGAAGACGTCTGCGTAGGCGGGCATCTGCGGCGCAAAGGTGAGGCGATTGGTGAGCGACTGGATCTCCTTGTCGGGCTGGACGATGGTGACCTTGATGTTGAAGGGCGCAATCTCGTAGGCCAGGGAGTCGCAGAAGCCCTCGAGGGCCCAGGTGGCGGCCGTGTACATGGACATGCCGGGGATGCCGATGTGGCCGCCGATGCTGGTGAGCGTGATGATGTGGCCGGTGTGCTGCGACCTGAGGATGGGGAGGGCGGCCTTGATGAAGTTGACCTGGGTGAAGAAGATGGATTCGAACTGGTCGCGGACGAGGTTCTGGGTGAGGGGTGTCGTGGACAGCTCCTCGACGGTGGCGACGACGGCTGGGCAGCGGGCGACGGGGTCAGCTCAAGGGCCAGCCAGGCTCGACGGCAACGGCATCCGTCAACACTCACCCTCGGACCTGCAGCACAGCAGGATATCGAGGCGCCCAAAGAGCTGCACGGCCTCGGCAATGGCGGCGCCGCACGAGCTCATGCGGCCATCGCAGCGGATGCCGCGGATGCGGTCCTTCCAGCCCTCGCGGTCCCTGCGCGCGCTCCTGCACTCGTTGATGAGCTCGCGGAACTCGGCGCCGCGCTGGCGGTGCTCAATCTCGTGCGGCGGCAGGCAGGCGGCGACGTAGTCGCCGTGGGAGAGCAGCCGGCGGATGAGGCGCACGGCCAAGGGCGACAGCGCCGCCGTCAGCAGCCATGTGCGAGGCGAGTTGTGCGTGGCTGTTTTGGGCGGGGAGCCGTCAGCGTCGGCCATGACGGCTGGATGAGTCTACGCCGCCGGCCCGAGGCAGGGCATGCTTCCCGGGCGCGGGAAGAAGGTCTCGGCGGCGCGGGCGCAGGCGCAACGAGGCCATGGATGGCACGAGGAGACGACGTACGGAATGAGGGGGCCGGCACCGAGGCGTGCGAGTGTCGTGCGACAGCTGCAGCGCCGGGCGCAGCTGGAGGCGGCGAGGTGGCCGAGCCTGCGCCAAAGCCGCCCGTCGCCATGGTTGCTTCTGCCTGCCGTGCCTCACAGCCCGCGGGCCACAGGTGCTGCAGGTGCTGCGGGTGAGGCGGTGCCCGGCCGCAGCGCTCAGTTGACGCCCGGCGGAGGCGGCGGCGACGACGCGACGACGGCGGGCGATACGCGGAGCGGCACGGGGGAAGGGGAGGGAGGGAGACCCGAGTGCAGGCCCGGACAGCGAGATATAGCATCCCGTCGAGGAGCGCGCCGTGTCATCAGCACAGGCCCGTTTCCGGCGCCAACGGCGAGCCCGGCCCAGGGCAGAAGCCGTCGCGTCCAACCGCCTCACCGAGCCCACCTCTGGCCGTCAACGTCTGGGGACGGGATCGCCGCCACGGATTGGGCCCTATGGGGGCCGGCTGGTCCGGGCTGCCGTGGCCTGGGCTGCCGTGGCCTGGGCTGTCGTGGCCTGGCGCCCGTCGGTCGTGACGGCAAGTCGTCACACCGACTGTCTGGAGCCGCATAACCGTCTCGGGGTGCTCTCCCGGGCCTGCGGACGCCGTCCTCGTCCTGCGAGCCCGTGATGCCATGTGGTTGATCGTCACACGGCGCGCCCTCTACCCGTAATCGTCCTCGGCCGCATCCTGGGGACGAGCAGGCCGGACACGACACGGCCGGACACGCCACGGCCACGGACACGCCACGGCCACGGACACGACACGCCACGGCCACGGACAGACACGGCCGCAGACGCCCAAGTACCTACCTCGTCGATGGCACGGAAGAGACGGCTGCCTCGGCGGCAGCCAGCCGACCCTGGGGCCGGGTCGTGCGTGCGTGCGTGCGTGCGTGCGTCGCATGGATGATGGCGAGTCAGGGGGGTCAGCAAGAACCCCTCGAGACGGCGCCGTGTGAAGTTGGCAAACCAACCCGTGCTCTCCCGGCTATACGAGTACATCGTCGGGTACCTACGGAGTAGCCGGCGCATGAATGCTCGTGCCGACGGCGCGCGCAGAGGACATGGAGAGGCACCTCGCTGGATGCTGATGCTCCAGTGCTCATCGGCTGGCGCGTCCGGCACTGACAGAGACAATGGATAACAATTGCTCCCAAGGTCAGCCCCGCTCGGCAAGTGGGAGCTTCGACTGCCGCAGACACGAAGCTGGACTCTGTGACCTCGCAAGCATGTGCCGCCGCCGCCTCATCGCGGCCCGCCGCACGAACGACCCCTGTCTTTGCAGACGTCGGCACCTGCATGTCCGTAATGTCCACCAATACCGCGACCATCAAACTGCGCTTCGACTGCCTCCAGCCTTTTCAGCGCGTGGGTCCTCGCGCACGCTCGCCGGTCGAGCCCGCTCTGCTGCCTCCTCGTCCTTCTCGAGTGTGTCTGCCACGCCAAACAGCTCGTCCATCTTTTCTAGGCTCAGGCCCTTGGTCTCGGGCACGCAGAACCACACAAAGGTGCCCATGAGGATGTCGAAGCCACCAAACATGAAGAACATGCCCTGCCGGCCGTCGTTAGCCCATGATCCGTTGCAGCGACGGGCGGGGACTGCCACATACGTAACCGGCCTTGCCCATGGTATTCTGCATCGTAAGCACGGCTGCGACCTGTCAGCAATCACCCTCCTCCTCCGCGATCCTACTTCTCTCAAGAGGGCCCTTACTTCGCGCCATGACAAAGTTGAAGAGCCACTGGACGGCTGCGGCCATGGCCACGTTCATGGCGCGCAGCCGGGCCGTCGGGATCTCACTGACGAGTATCCAGCACGCTGGTCCCCATCCGAACTGGAAGGCACTGTTCCCGGGTTAGCTCGATCCGGCCTGTAGATGGACATTTCGCTACACGTACGCCGCCCAGAGGTAGATGCAGGTGATGGCCACGTATCCAAACGCGGTTACCTATCGACGTTTCGCGTCAGCTTGCTCGACGTCCACATGCCAAACATGGCACCCAGGACCACGACGTACCGGCTCGCCCTGTACCGGGGGCTGGACTCTGCCGTAGATGCCGATGATGAACAAGACGGCCGCCTGCGCACCGGCCGTCCAGATCAAACTCCATCGCCGACCGAGCGAGTCGGCAACGAAGACGAGGAACAGGGCACACGACGCCGTCTTGGCGACGCCGTAGACGCCAGTCGCGAAGAGCGAAGTGTCGGTGCCGTTCATGCCGAGGTTCTGGAAGATCTGAGGGGCATAGTAGTTCTGCGATACGGCATCATCATCAGCCACGTGCTCCTCCGACATGTTGCCC
>NRSZ01000700.1:0-42007 GCA_002901185.1 Tolypocladium capitatum
TGCACAGCATAATCCTCCTTATAACCTGACAATATGATATCATTCTAGCGTCGCGGGAGTGGCATTGATCGCACGTGCGGCTGCAGGTGGAGTCGAGGGATCCACGCTTCGGGTCTAATGCGGCAATGCAATGCAGCGGCTTGCGGTGCCATTTGACGTCCCGGTCTCGGGGCAGCAACTGTGACGCTGGCTCCGGCAGATGCAGCAGCCTCCGGAAGTCAATCCTTTAGCATCGAAATGCATGAGAACGTTGGACAGCCGAGGCTAACGCAGCCCTGGACAAAGTGCCAAATGTCTGGTTGTGTCTGTGTGCTGACTCATGCAGCCTGCCGACGAAATCCCGATCCCGGCGGTTCTGTCCAGCCCGGTCACCTGACGTGAGGAAATCTCCGCCTGACTGAAACACTGCATCTTGCCGGCCACTATCTTGATGACCCTTTCTTCACCTCTAGTTTCGAAGCAATTGCTTATTACAGAGCTCTCCAACCCGACCGGCCATGTCAAATCTTTTCTCTGGAATGTGAGTAGCCCAAGGACTTTCACAGAATACTCGGGTGCCCCACCTGACTCATGCCTCCCACAGCAATGCCCGCCTCCGGGGAACCACCTCCAAGGCGGGAGGGCCAAGCAAATACCCAACGACCTCCACCGCTGATGGACCATCAAAGTCGCGTGATACCCAGTCCTTGACGTCAGTGCCTAGAGTTTCACTGCCAGAGTCGCCCTCACTCAGCCAGTCGATGGGCTTGGGGCCTCCAACTCTCGATTGCCCTCGACCCCTACCCTTGTGGCTCAACCCCGCCCACGCAAAACACATAGTCAAGGGAAACTTCATGACGCTCAGTGCCCGGCCGAAGACTGTTGATCAAGGCGAATGGGTAGCTCATCAAGGTAACGCCTTGTTGGGTCGTCCAACCTGGCCCATTGTCTAACCGTCGTCAGTGGTCGAACACTACCGAAATTTATGGAACTTCGTTCGAGTTGTTCACGAGAAGGAGGACGATGGGAGAAGCATATGTAACTCCTCAACTTGTCCCAAGATGTCAGCTGGAAAGTGAGTCGTCTGCCCGTGGCAAACCTGCACCTGCCTCTAATGGAAGCAGAAATCACTCGTATACTTGGCTCAACAGGAACCATCAACCCGTCGAGCTCCCGGCACATGAGTATATGACTCTTATGCAGCGGTGGATTTCTGGAAAGATTGATGACGTTTCAATGTTTCCTACCGATCCTTCTGGCGTTTCCTACGCCCATCACCCCGAATATTCGAACGACGTACTCCTCCAGAACGACAACGAGAATTGGTTGGGTGTCAGAAGCGGGTTCCTGAACCAGCTTGCAGGCACGTGCCAGTTGATATTTCGTCAAATATTCCGAGTCTATACCCATCTCTATTGGGATCACTTTATCGATCCCTTCTATCATCTTAACCTCGAGAAGCAGCTGAATAGTTGCTTCAGTCACTTCATCCTAACAGCAACTACTCTCGATATGCTGCAACCTGATGAACTTGAGCCTATGCAATATCTCGTTGATTTGTGGGCAGCTAACGGCACCTTTCCTCCGGAGTCGCGAGCATATGCGTTTGCGAATCTAGAGAGAGGCAAATATATCCTGAGATTAAGCGTTGCGAATTGAGTGGGGACAGGGTTGTAGGTATTTGGCGCTCAACAACCATCCCACGCTTGGGGTCAACTGCAAAGATCTCATAGATCGGGTTTTGCTAGATTGCGACTCATCAATAAAGGGATCAACTGAGAACGACCGATGATTGTAACCCTCATCTCCGTGTTCGCCCTCCAGAGAGGAGCTGTGCAAGCAACCCACGCCTTGATTCGACCGGTTCCATTACAATAAGCATAATGGTCAGACCAACCGCCAGCACAATCATCGCTGCTACAGTCAATCAGATGGCCCTCGTCGCCTTGGTCAATACCATTTCCATCACAGCCTATCCATTTCACAACGCAGTGGGGACAGGACTCCTCTTTTTCATAACTTCCAGGGGCACACACTGCAGACCATGTTGAGACGAGTGAACTGGAATTAGGGCGCATAAATTTGCATGTAAGCTTCGTGTATGTGTACCTCGGCAAGCCTCGTGGCTATTGGTCCCTCTTATGAGCCTTGCACCAACACCTTCATAGTGGGGATTAATGTGTCAGAAGTGGGGTCTTCTAGCACTATCAAGCGGTCACGTAATTGATTGATTGGTGGAACTACTATGCAACTAAATAGTTAGTTTATTGATCGAAGCCATAACCATAGTCTGGAAGCTCTATGCCCCCTTTAAATGTCGCCAGAAGGCTGACAAGGCAGAACCCCCGTCAGCTCGTTCTTATATGTTTTACCTAATGGTTACGAAGCACGGAGCACAACAGGGCGTTATATAATCCTGACCATGCAAGGCGGTGTATGTTGGCAATTCGTCAGGTGACTTGTGCGGGAGTTTTTTCTCCCCCTTTATTCAAGAATCGCATTCTCTCCTCCCACGATCCCGATACACCAGTCCCTTTGCACATCTCTTCCAAAGGGTCCTCCTTAATATTCTTGTGGTGCTTGGATACCAAGCGGAACCTTCGAAAGTCAGCTCAGGGACGTGATTCCGGCCGTACCAAACCCCGAACGCAAGGCTCCTCAATCCTCCCAGTCGCCCCCCCTCCTCAAGTCTTTCTTTCCCGATTTCAGAGTTGGGCTTTATTCTACCACAATGCCCGTCGTCAAACTCAAGATTGACAATGGCGACCCATTCACATTCGAAGAAGCCAAAAACAAAAACGAGAATGTCGTCCATGTATGGGAATGGGCGCACGCAACGGAGGCGTTTTTCCAGAGCCTTTGGGAGAACAGAGATACGATCAATGCTATCATCAAGCACCCATCTCTCGCTCGATCGTCAAGATATCTGCACTGTCCCCCCAATCACGAAATGGATTCGGGGCAACTTCAATGTGTGCATACCCGTCGAGGTGAAGTCGGCCAGACTATGCAAAACTGTGGTCTTCCGTTGCCCCATGCCACATAAAGTTGCCGAAAAAAATACCCCGGTACGGTTACCGAGAAGTTGAGTTGTGAGGTGGGAACGTACATATGGATGCAGAAGAAATGCCCCGATATTCGCATCCCTCACCTCTACGGCTTTGGCTTCTCTGAGCCTCTATCGGCAAAGTACTGCCATGTAAGTCTTTTCTCACCGCGAGATGGTTCAATGCTAACCATGCTGTTGGGCTCAGTTCACACACGAAGGACAACGGCCTTTCTATGTGCGCCTTGCCCGTATGTTCCAGCGGTATCTTCATGACCTTTTTGGATACCCGGTCCTATCACATTATTCCTTCAATCCGACCACCCACCAACTCCCTGCCGCGTACATGATACTCGAGCATATCGGTCCCGACGTGGGTCGGGAGCTCGCGTGCACATGGACTAAGCAACGAGAGGACCCCGCCCGCAGGCAGAGGCTATTTCGAGGCATGGCTCGCTTAATTCTTTCCCTGGCCCGCATTCCTCAGTCGCGAATCGGCTCGTTTCGGTTCAATAACGATTGCACAATAACATTAACAAACCGTCCACTCATTTGTTCAATGATAATACTGGAGAATGACGGCACGCCAAGGACAATAAATGAAAAGGATACGTATATGTGTACGGAGGCTTTTGTAGCAGACATGCTTTCTCTTCATGAGAATCGCTTCCTCAGCAACCTAAACGCAGTCATCGACGAATACGACTGCCGGACCCAAATGGCGGATCAGACATTTCTCCGTGCACTGTCGCACAATTACATCAAACGGGAACGCCGCAATGGCCCGTTTCTACTCCAACTTACCGACTTCCATGCAAGCAATATCTTCGTCGATGAGGATTGGAATATCACCTGCCTCATTGACCTTGAGTGGATGTGCTTTCTACCTGCAGAGATGATTGATGTACCCTATTGGGTTACCGGGTGTCCGATCTACTAGTTGACAGGAAAGAACCTTTATGAGTTTAATGAGGTTCACAAGGAGTTCATGTCTATATTCGAGGAAGAAGAGAAGGAGGCAGCAGCAGGTCATGGCCTGTTCTTAACTGGACTCGTACACGAGGTGTGGGTGTCGGGAGGAGTATGGTTCTGGCATTGCATCACCTCTGTGAATGCTATGCTCAGTCTACCTCAGGATCATATCTATCCTAGATTCTTGAAGCCGTCCTTGGCTGCTGAGAAGGTGCTGTCGCAGATCTGGTGTGAGGATTCTGACCAGGTGGTCAAGAAAAAGGAGGCCGATCTGAAAGAGTATCATCTAAAGCCCCGGCGCTTGTTTGATGGATTGGGGGGGTGAAGAGACGGACTATTTAGAGAGGACCACGGCGGGAGACACTAATATCATCCACAATCCACAGCAAATGTTCAGTGCAGCCAACATGTGGCTTTAGGGCTGCTTATAATTAATTTCTTCCTCTCCTCCCTCTCCCTCTCTTCTTCCCTCTTCCTCTCCTCCTCTGTCTCCATCTCCTCCTCCCTCTCCATCTCCTCCTCCCTCTCCTTCCTTTTATGCTCCTCATTTCTGCGGATCCTATCTTCCCTGGCATTCTTGCCGGATGAGATAACAGTCTCCAAGAAACCAGCCGGGACTTTCATGATAACTGAAGCTTCTTCGACAACGCCGCTATACGTTGAAGACCTCACGGACTGCTCCCCGCTGGTGGAATAGCTCCATCGACTATGTTGTCCATCGTCGTCAGGCATAATAAATTGGGTACGGTCACCTGCCAAATGATTCGTAGACCTTACGAGTAAAGTTGGACTGAATGAAGTCAACAAGAATGCGTAGCGAGTCTTGGACGGTCAGAGATCTACCCTTGAGGGTTTACGTCTGATGTCCAGCGACTGTCTCAAATGGGAAGTTCTAGCAACTGGTAGTTGAGAACGAACAGACGACTAAATCTTGGTTAGATTGGCTGCCCTTTTATAAACTACCATGCACAGGCTGCTCCATTGTCAAGCAATGAGTGTTGGTCTTGAACCAACTCAGAGGCTACAAACCGGTTTTACTTCACAGGAAACCATGATGTCTTGCAGCCAATGGCGCAGGCCGCGTCCGTAACGTGCCAGGCCGCAATGCATAGTGTAACCGCAGTGCATCGATAGACCCACGGTTCCAACATATTGCCAGCCTCTCATGATGCAGCAGATGTACGAGTAGGAGGACGTTGGTTTGTGTACATTAGACAAGGCCCAGAAACCCAATCATTTCTCTATTGCATCCGCTTATATCCACTTACTCCACTTCCATCTACTTTCATCCACTTCCATCTACTTTCATCCACTTCCATCCGCTCTATTCTCGAGATATCTTATTAATAATCACATTCTCGTAGGACCGGACCTTTATCTATTAATAACGTTTCCATAAGTAGGTATTATACTTGAACAAGTTTCGCAAATTACAATACTCTATGCAGCTCTCGATCAGGTCCTTGCAATGCGTAAGATTCGGACTAAAACTTCCTCTAATACTAAGCTTGTTGAAAAATGCGAGAAAGAGGTACGTTAATACTTGACTTCGATATTGCAAATTCTAAGGGATATTTAGACCGGACGGCTATGCTCCTAACCTAAATGGACAAACTACGGTGATCTTGACGAAGTTACCCCTAGCAATGATATAGTTGCAATACTCGTTAGAGTCAGCAATAATTCAGGCGTTGTGCACATACACGTTGTCGAGACTCATGATTATGTAGATAAAGTGGGACGGGACTATGAGGGATATATAGTGATTGTGCCTTGGAGGCAGGGATTGGAATTTATTTATTATAGGGAATGTTAAATTGGACTAGTTGCGGCCAAGGCTGACAGTTCTGAGGTTGAAACGCTCTAAGGGTTTGAGGAGGCTGAAAGAGTTAAATAGGTTGAGGATGGTTCAAGGTGGGATGTGGCGGAGTAAGCTTCATAACCTATGTCCGATGCCTCAAGAGTCGCGGGACCAATTTTCCGGCACAGTAGAAGCTGATGAACGGCCTGGCTTTCTGTCGATGAGGCACCGTCAATGTGGCAGTGACCTTGGTCGTGGCCAAAACCATGATGGCATCCATAGGCTCCAGCTCGTAAACCACTCCTGCTAATGATCCTGCTTATCATTAGTAGGGATTTTAATAACGGCCCCAATGTGTGTTTTACCAAGCTGCTCCTCGAGCATCTCCAGGTCATCCCTTCCATCTTCCTCATCTTCCCAGTCTTCCTCGTCGTCTTCTGTGGCGTTATCGTCACTGGGAGAGCCATGTTTATGTAACTCTGCCTCTTCCCCGCCTCGAAGCCGTTTGTTCGAGCGTTCCTGGACCGGCTCCTCTTCTGCGTATAGGTCGCCCTGCTGGTGTTTTGAGGGGAAAGTCGCAAAGGAATCTAACGGGATGCGACAATCGGTTAGATGTATAGCTACTTTATATCGTTATTCACTTACACTGTTGGTGGAGTTTGCCGGTAATTTTTCCGAAGGAGCTGGGGACTATGACATCTTTCCACCATGCCCGAAGGGTCCCGACAAACTCAACTGGAAACTTGATCGTTGAAGTAATCGACAGCGCGAAAACGCACAAGAAGAAGCAATCATAGCCCAATTCCCGACAAACAAGATGTAAAACCTTCCGGGCGGCCTTATGTCTGCTCCTAGTGGCCACAGTGAACTTCTTGTAATCTTCTTCTCCTTCCTTCAGTAACTCCAAAACCTTATTAAGCGAGGCAGTCTGTTCATCGTTGAGGTCCTCAGTGTTGACGAAATAAATTAGTTGCTCCTTTAACTTCGTGATGTATCGGTTGTATGCGCCCTCCAATAACGTCTGAGACATCGCGGACGTAGAGGTCTAAGGGGGGCTGGAAGTGGATGGTAGGTAGTAGAGGTAGATTGGGGGAAGTGGGTGGAAGAAGCTGTTGGTTGGCACGTTTTGCGGAACAAGGGTTTAGCCATGACAGCGAGCAAGTTCTTGGCCAATTATCTTCAAGGGAATTGTGCAGGGGGGTTCCAACGCACGTCACAGCGCATTGACTAAGGAGAGAGCAGATTCTGCGTGACGGGAACATGAGAATTATTTCAAAATCAGCGATGCGATATAGCTTAGTTTAAGTAGTAGTTCAGGATATATGTAGATGGATGGAAATTATTGGTAACTGCAGGAATCGTGAAGAGACTTTATTACGAGTTAATATAATTGAGACTTTACACCGTCCATTACCACGGCCTACCCTAAACCTTCCCTACTTGCTATTGTCTGCTGTAAGCTATAACTCAGGTATTTCATTAAATATTATATTGAATACATATGATATAGAGTATTTTCTTGAAATAGCGCCTTGTTCAATTTACTGAAGTGCAAGTTCCCTTATGTTGTTCACATATGGAATCTCGAAACATTATGTGGACTAAGTAAGACGAAAGCATCACCACAGTTGCTCCCATGACACCGTGACTTCAAATGCACATATTAGACGGTCCAAAAAGAGTAACATTGAGTCCAGGCACATCTTTGCAGTCCATTACTTAGCAGCGTTGGCAACAATCTTTCCAGCGCACTCCACCATTTACTTGGCCCAACGTCACTCCTGCTACCATTCAGTCCAAAATTGGCCAAGACTAAAAACGAATGAGATACCGGCTACTGTATGGGCTGAGACTACCCGGGCCTCCATAGAAAAGTACCCATGGCCTTTACATGATCATGGCCGCAATCAAAGCTAGCCCTCCAATAGTCGAAAAGGGCGGGATCAGGCTGTGAGTCGAATCAGACCCCGGGACCTGCGATGGGACTGGCGCCTGCCCTTCCGGGTCAAATGTGCCTGAGGGTCTGGGCCACAGCGTGCTCTCGGAGGGATATGCCGACAGGTCTGTGGCAGCAGGGGTGGTACAGTTAGTCCCCTTTGGTGGCTCCTCGCCAGAGCCATTGTCTGGGGAATCCGGATTGGGGTACGTCCCTGGAGGTGGAGAGGGCTGTCCTTCTGGAGAGCGCTCCGGAGGACTGGGGCCAGCCGTCGCATCTGGTGACGACGTATCTGGGGTGCCATACGAAGGAGGCCCCGGGACCTCGTTAGGGGAAACCTGGGGAGCCTGAGTGGGAGGAGTTGGCACCTCCGACGTAGAGTCTCCCTCTTGTGGACAAGGCGGTGTTGGAGCTGCCCCTGTCTGAGATTTGGGACGGAATGATGGCACTTGAGGAGCAGGTCCTTGAGGAGTAACAAAAGGGAAAGACGTCGAGGCTTGCGGAGCTGGTCCAGCAGGAGTGATGAGGGTTGCCACCGGAGGATTTGCATATGCCGTCTTTTTGGGCGTGGAGCAGGACGTATCCGCTGCAGGAGCAGGAGGTACCGTATTGACAGGTCTGACCGTCACCGGTTCAGGCCCCTGGCGAGATGAACCGGTTCCCCCGTAGACGTTGGCAATACCAGGGCCCTCCTTGGGACAAACGCTGCCGCACAAGCCGATAGCTGGGTTGCCCATGCACGGGTGGTCGCAGGCGTTCTCGTCAACCGGTGTAATGGCACTCGCATCGTCGCCGCAGCGGCAGGCACTGATCGTTGGTCAGAAAGATGATCAGGGGAGGCTCAGTGGAGGATACACACTCTGGAAAGAGGGCGGCAAAGTGGTGACCCAGGCAAGCCGCCTGGCAGGCCTCTGGAGTCAGACGACCATCGGAGAAGACAACGGGACTGCCGAAGCAGGAAACATCCACAGACGAGCAGCCATGATGGGTGAATGCTGAGGTGGAGTGGTCGAGCTGGGCGAGGACGTTGGCAACGCCGAGGATGGCGAGCATGAGCGCAACAGCCATCTTGTTTGGTTTTGAGATGTAGGCTGACCAGAGTGTTGGAGGTTGATGAAGGCCAAATCTGCGCACGAGAGGATATCAATGAGGGCGATGAGCGGAGGAGAGGAGGAAAGATGAAACGACAGAGGACAGGTCCGAAGAGCTGACAGGGAGCGAGCCTGAACGTAAATGGAAGGAACTCACGATGATGCCCACATGCCTTCCCAGCTTTCTTGTCTTGCACACCGACTCGGGCATTGGCAAGAACGAGCACTCACTCGCTGAAACATCACGCGTCGGAAATCTTGAGGCTGCTGAAATGTGCGTTGAATGCAATGAGGCGACGGCTTTCCGTGTCGCTCGCGAGGGTTCGAGACAACATCATTGAGATGAGAGTTGCACGCGCAGAAGGATGCCTTTCGGCAACAATGGCCCTCATGTACCAAGTACCGCAGGCAGTATCAGGCCACGACGCTCAATCCAAGTAAGCCAACATGTCGACGCGGCCGAGAACAAACAACTGGACATGATTGAGGCTTGCATCTTATAGGTACTTCGAGTCCTGGCGGTTCACATCGAGTCTTGATCAGCGAACAACGCCGGCCATTTGTGTCGTCACCTATATCCATAGGGTCTTGCGTCGTCAACGTGCTACAGCGGCGGCGATTTATCGCCGAATCTGCGAATGGCGCCCAGTTGAGTTCGAGACCGAAGAGCCAAGGCACCCTGGATGTGCACGTGACGAACTCCGTGATCGTGGGAGCCGGCCCCCACACCGGCTGGTGAAGGGGGTGGGCGCACAGCCAATGACACACGAAACGCCCCACTGGCCTGAGGGCACGAAAACCCCAATTAGCGAAATTCCCAAACTGCGCAAAACTTCTGGCGACTTTCACTCCCATCCAACCATCCTCACCGTTGAGCATCAGCCGTCAAGATGAGCGCCCAGGCCTTGAACAAGATCGCGCCCAACAGCCCTTCGCGGCAAAACCCCTCGGAGCTCGAGCAGAACATTGCTCAGGCTCTGTACGATCTCGAGACCAACACCGCCGACCTCAAGGTCGCTCTGCGCCCTCTGCAGATCGTCTCGGCCCGCGAGGTGAGAACAGCTACTTGAACGTACAACGCGGTCTGGCCCAGACTTCGAGATCCTGTTCCCAAAGCTATGCGATGGCGGCGACGTGCGTCCCCGTGTGCGAAGCCGATTCGAGAGAATTGACGCCCACCTCTGCGTGGGACGCGCGCCGAGCCAGAGAACATTGACTTGTGGAACAGGACGGGAAGCGGTCCAAGGCTTGTCCTGGAGCTCGCATGCTGACTTTGGGTCTATCAGATCGAAGTTGGCCACGGCAAGAAGGCTATTGTCATCTTTGTCCCCGTCCCTTCCCTGCAGGGCTTCCACCGAGTCCAGCAACGGTAAGCTTCCTAAGCCAACGGCCATGACGAGAAGCCCCGTGACTGACATTGCCCAGCCTGACTCGTGAGCTCGAGAAGAAGTTCTCTGACCGCCATGTCATGATCCTCGCCTCGCGCCGCATCCTTCCCCGCCCCAAGCGTTCCGCCCGCTCCCGCAACACCCAGAAGCAGAAGCGCCCCCGTTCGCGCACTCTGACTGCTGTCCACGACGCCATCCTGGCCGACCTGTGCTTCCCCGTCGAGATTGTCGGCAAGCGCATCCGCACCAAGGAGGACGGCAGCAAGCTGCTCAAGGTCATCCTCGATGAGAAGGAGCGTGGTGGTGTCGACTACCGCCTGGACACCTACTCCGAGGTCTACCGCCGCCTGACGGGCCGCAACGTCAACTTCGAGTTCCCTCAGGGCACCACTGAGTACTAGGCTGATATTTGGCATGGCATCTGGGGCTGGGAAGTGCTTGTTGGCATCGATGGTTGGTCAAAAACCGGGGCTCGGCGTCTTTGACAAAGCTAGCTTGATAATGATACAGGCTACTTGATGATTTTATCGAAACTCATTTGACCACTGACCGCCATCTATTCCTGGGGTATCTAGATGCATTGTCCATTATTCGTGACTGATGCGTCCAACGCCGAGGACACACCAATACGCCAGCTCCCGCTTCTCCCTCGCCTCTTTGTCTCTGCCAGGCGCGGAGCCCATGTCGTTTTGCGCGTCCGCCTCCCATTCCATGCGTATAAACATGGGTATCTCGAGAACGTCCTCGTCCTCCTTGGGCGGACCGTCGTCTACCTCGCCGTCCTTGCCGGTGATTGCTGGGTGTTCCGGTCGCAGCGAGGCTGGAATTACTTCCAGCACGATGCTGACCCAGTTGCGACCCCGTTCCCATATCTTGCCAGCCTCGCCGCCGCCTGAAGCATCCTCCCCCTTGCGGCTTCTGTCCCTCCCGTCGTCCTTTAAGGCGTCGTCCCACATATCCGTGTTGGCGTCAACCTCGAACTGCGGGCACAGCACCGTCACCTTGCTGGAGAAGCGGCCCGGTGTCGTGTTTGGCGTCGCTAGCGTGACCTTGATGCTGTCGAAGAGCGGGTTCTTGAAGGTGAGGATGTACTGGTATGGTTTCAGGGGCGTGAGCGGAGATTCTTCGGCGACGGCGGGCCGGTATGTGACGGGTACGGCAGCGGCGGTGGGATTCATGGGGCGGATCGTGATGGTTGGGATATAGGACTTTGCGACGAGGCGGATCTTGAACCGCGTCGACGTGACCTTGTTTTCTGGCTTGGATATGATGTGTCGGCACACGGGGCACCGCTTCGAGCGCTTCGTGCGGAGGAGATGCGGGACGGGTCGTAGGTCGTCTTGGAAGCGCATGGGCTCCAGCTGCGCTTCTCTTTGCTCGCGCGACGTCGTCGCGTCCCAGCCCTCGTGCGTCAGCTTCTTGATGGAGCTCGACTCGTCCAGCTGCGCCAGCTTGAGCCCTTCGTCGGTGTTTAGAGCCTCGCGTATGACATCCTGAGGCCCTTTCTGCATTCTGCTAGCGTGACGGCGTCCCGAGTAGAGCGACATGATGCGCGACAGGGCGGCTGGCGAGCCGAAGCCCACGCTGTCGTGCAAGGGCATCCCGCCAAGAGAAGCAGTGTCGTCGTCTAGCTGGCTCTTGTAAAAGGCCTTTAGAGTCGCAAAGTGTAAATCTCGGTCGACCTGCTCGTCCGGGAGCGGGGGCTCGTCGGGGTTCTCCTTTCGCCGGTCCCTGACGTCCTTGGCCGTGATCTTTGGCCGTCCGCCGTTGTTCACCTTGGCGAGCTGGGAGTGTATGCCGCCGAGGCGGTCGAATTCGATGCCCGTCTCCTGGGACGTCCAGTTGCAGTACTGGCAGAAAAAGGCAAACGGCCCGACGGGAGCGGTGGACTGGTTCTCGGCGCCGAGAAGGTTCGCGTCGGCGGCGGCTTGTACGGCTCCGATCTGGAGGGGCCCGATGCAGACGGGGCACTGGTAGCAGCTTCGCGTGCACCTTTGGAATCGCTGTGAGCGCGCACGGCGTTGCGTCGGCGCGCGCGGGGCGGCTTACCTGTTGCCTTCGCTGCGGAGGTTGCTGCTAGGAACCTCGAACAGGCAATTGGGGCAGTAGTAGGTGACCGTCTCTTCGGTCACGCATCGCGGGCAGCGGATCTGCTGGCAGTCCTCGCAGTACAGGAGGTACTCGAGAGGGTACAGGCTGTAGTTTGATCGCGGCGCGCGAGGGTCAAAGGTCCGCTCGTCCTCGTCGTCCTCGTGGCCGTCCGGGGAAGCATCGCTGCGATCGGCGGCCGATTGATCTGAGCAAGGGCACTGTATGTACGTGTACGGGGTTGAGCGCGCCATCTCCGACGCTGCATCCCGACGCTGTGAGGTTCAAGGCGCGACGGTGTCTGGGTTGTGCATGTCGCGCCTGGAAGTTCAAGGTGAGCCTCGGTGAGGGGTCCGGTCAGGTGACTCCGGCGGTCTGTCTGGGCTGAGCTGGATGTTTCACCCATCCATGGTCGTCATGCCGAACAAGCACCAAGGATATCAGCCGAGTGGCTGGCCTCATCCATGACGCGGCATGGAATATCCAGGTTGCATTCACCGCTCGTCGCCAAAAGCAAGTCCACCCTTCAGCCGCTTGCGAGACATGCTGGCGCCGTGACTCTCTGGCTGAGTTGGGCCCCAGGGTCACGACAAATGAAACATGCTGGTGGGAGCGGGCCAGTGCCGTCCGGGAGCCACGACGACCGTCCGTCGAGGTTCAGGGGTGACGGGCAGTAATTTTCAACCACCCGAAGCACCCGAAGGTCCGCGCTGATGCGTTGTCAGCGGCTTACTGATGCGTGTCTTAAACGGACTGATGTGGCACCCATGGGGAATCGTGTCGGTGAGAGCGGGTGGCCTATACCCTGGAAAGCTGCATCAATGCAGTCTAGGATGAGCCGAAAGGAGCACGGCCTGCCGCGCAACGATGGATCATGGCCGGCCGCAATTGCACGGGAAATGAGTTATGACGGCGCGCAATCTACGACTACGTACTTCGTACGGAGCACGGAGCACTTCGTATGGAGTACTTCGTACGAAGTACTCCGTAGCCGCGTCGTCATTCCGGGGCCAGGAACTCCCTGATGTCGAATCCTGGCCGATTTGAAGTGGACCTCGTTCGTGGCATCTGTCGGCCATGGCCATGAGATGAGTGCTAACTGGCCAATGAATCAACTAAATGACGGGCCGTGACGATGCCGACACATCGAATTCCAGCAGGAGCCGACCTCTGGCCTGAGCTCAGCTCACAAATAGCGTCATCTCATCAGAGGGCATCCCTGCTGCAATCTTGGCCAGGAGGCGGTTCCAGGTCGTGCCTGAGTTGCTCGATCTGCAAGCGGCAAGCAAGTGGCATGGCCTACAGAAGCATTCTCGGAGCGGAAAACCGACGAGGTGCTCGCTTCCGCTTCGTAGCAAGCATGGAAGACATCCGTCCATCTTCTGGACCGCCGCCGGCAACTCACGATGCTCGGCAACGTGTGCCTCGCCGCCTCTTCTGCAGGTTGCGGCAGGGGCCCACACACCATGGTTGGGTGGCACCGAGACATGACTTGCTTAAAGCACTTCCCCTTGACAAATCCCGAGATTTGCGCTCAATTGAGCCGGCCCCGAGATCTACGAGTATTAGTCCTGCATGATTCGGCCGTCCGTCGAGCTTCCCTTTCCCTGCCGCCTAATCATGGCGCACCCGGAGACGTTGACGCCCTGCCGGCGCTGATTTGACGTCAAGGTGCATCTGGAATCGAAGCAATTGTGTCCGGAACAGGCTTTCCAGCGTTGCCGTCGACGTCGTTGGGCACGAGCTGTACGACCGCAAACGGAAGTTATCGTTGGACCCCCTCCGGCCGCCCGACCCAGACCCGAGAGCTCGAGTGCTGGCTGGGAAGTCGAACAACGAACGACATTGTTGACCATCAAAGCCGTCAGTCAGAGTGTGGGATCTTACAATGGCACCAGCATCCTCCACCACCACGAGCTCGAGACCGGTATCGAGGGCTAGCATCGCGAACAGCTGCACCGGTAGCGGCACGGCTCCAATTGGCGCTCTCAAGCAAAGGGATGGCGCAACAAGGACACGCAAGGAGTGGGACAGCCCGGGAAGGGTACGAGTGTTCCCTGCAAGCTTCAAGCGTCATTGCCTGACATGTCCATCACAGGACCCCGATCTTTGGATGCATGATGGCAACTGCTTCGTCTATCTGCACGGCAAAGGCCGTTCAAAGAGAGGCCCATCCTTCAAGCTTCCATTTCCAGCGCTCCTCGCGGCCAAGTGCTTCCCTTTTATTCAACGATTCCTGGTCACGGACGGATATCGGCCAGGAACAGCCGATGAGATTGGATGCTGGTACCGCGTCAACCCAAGACGCACGGTCGAGCTCTACGTCCCGCCGCCGACGGCCGACAGAGCACGGGCGCGCCTCCATCATCTAGCGACAAGAAACTTCCTGGCTTGGGTCGTCAGGAGGTCGATCGTTGGCGAGCACCTGGGAAATGCCATGGTGGCTCTGCTTCACAGCATGCATGAGTTTCGGACCGGCGTCGAGGACAACGTCGGCGACCTGCTGAACTATCTCGAGGAAGAAGGCTACTTGCTCCTGGCCGGCCAGCCCAGCCACGCCATGGCACTCTTATTCCTGGCCGAATCCTTCCAGCTCAGCCAACTATACATCCGGGCGTTTGCACACTGCGTTGGCATGAGCGAGCGCTTGTGCTCTAGCACCGAGTACCACGTGGGTAATGGCCGTGTGCTTTTGTGCGATTGCAGAGCTGACATTGTCGACAGAACATCAGCGTCGCGTCGAGAAAGCTTATCAGACAAGCACGGACGGAGATGGATGCCAGATTGGACAGGGTCGCTGCTATGCTCGGGAACTTTCTGGACGAGCAGCTCTCAGAGGCACACGTCGGCATTCCGCCAGGCATCCGTGCACACCTGGAACGCTTCCGCAGCTTCCTCCTTTCTTTTTACAGCACGAAACTTGGCTACTATCCTCCGCGGTCGTTTGACGCAAACGTTTGCCGCGCAATGGGGGATGATTTCTCCGCGCTGTACAAGCTGCTGGAGGACGACGGCTCCTGCGAGTTCATGCCATCGCCCGCCGCTGGAGGCATCTGCACCCTCCAAATTGTCCAGTCCTTTGATAGACGCAACGAATTCGAGCCTCTGGAGCACCCGCTGCCTCTGCTGCCCCAGCTCGACCAGCAGGGTGGGATGAAGCGCATCGCCTGGCTTCCACGACGAGGCAAGGGCAGGTCCGAGCAACGGCAGCTGGAATATGCAGCGCTCGTCCGGGCATCGAATTGGAGGGAGGACATATTCCGGAACGATCTCGTTCGAGCATACCGGGGGTTCGAAGAGGATTCGGTGGTGTGGCCGAACAAGGCAGACAGATATGAAAAGGCGTCCCTGGTGGACGCGCGCAAGGTCCGCTGGATTCTGATATACGCCATTCACCAAACTCTCCGTCATGCAAATAAAGGGCCCACAGGACCGCCCGCCGATGGGGACACCCGGCTCCCGTGGAAAGAGGCGCATGACGTTGAGCCGCTCGTGCCGAGGCAAACGGACATGGCCACCGAGGACGCGCCCCTTGCTACCTGGGGCGATGCGTCGTTGCGGAGCTTTACCGGAGGAATCGAGATCAAGCCAGACATTGACTACTTTGCCCTGACGCACGAGGCACCACCGCCAAGGGGACGGCGATCGTCTGTTCCGACTGCCCCCGACATACACGCACAGACGATTTCGCGGTCAAACTCCGTCACGCGAGTCCTGAGACGCAGCTCAACGCTCCGGAGGTCGATACAGAGGTTCAAACAGGCAACGTCAACGCCGCCGCCAACGGCACTGGCACCGCCCAATCCCATTCATGACGAGATCGTGGTGCACGGGTACGGCAACGGGAGGAACAGCGTCAACCCGGACGCCGGTGAGATGAGGCTGCTGGATACGTCGGTGAAGTGGGCCAGCAGAAGCGGATCGACGGCCTCGCAGTCGGACTCGGGCGCCAGCTCTGCATTCGCGAGCACGGCCAGCCCGACAGAGACGTTGGCTTCGACCGTCACCTCGCCGACACTTAACGCCCCTAACGTTGCCGACGCGCCGCTGGAGGCAGCGCCCCACATCAGGAGATGGAGCCAGCAAGACGTCATGCCAAGCAAGACAGCGCCTCCGGCCAGCGGCGTCTCCAAGTCCAACTCGATCAAACGGCGGCCCATAAGCGCGGCCATCGAGAGCTACAACTACGCCAAGTCGTTTGGACAATTCGTCGAGAACGAGGGGCGGAACATGCTCGCCGGCGCCACGGGGGGCTCGCGGCGCCACAGCACCACGATCCCGGAGCTGAAGCGCAAGTGCTCGATGCCGCAAGTCCGGTCGACGCCTCTGCCGAGAGTCATTGACGAGGAGCCTGGCATGCTGGCCCGGGACTCGTGCGACTGGACGGCCATGCAGGCGTTTCTCGACGGCAAGACGGCGCGCGTGGACACGGACGGCAATGCGATGGCCGCGTGGGAGCAGTATGCCGACCTGGGAGGGCTCACAGAGGTGAGATAGAAGACGGAAGGGGAGAGAACAAGGCCCGCGCTGCGGCATCTCATCTTTATTTCGTTAGCGTTGATACCCCATGTCCACTTAACCGGACGCACCACTTTATGATTGACGCAATCGAGTAGGATATCCTAAGTAGCGGGCAGAGGAAGCCCGACAAAATCAATGACGTATAGCTATCTTTTCTGGAGCCATCGTGATGACGTTTGTGTACGACGAAGCCAGCCGCTCCCACATCCTTCCCATGGCCACTCTCTAGCGCCGCGAAATGGCCAAGCTAGCTGTACTTGCATGTGAATCGGCAGCCTACTCCCTCTTGGCGTGGGCGGAGGCCGTCTCGAGGCCGTCGAGGATCTCGCCGCCGAGGGACCAGGTCATGTAGGCCGAGCCCACGAGCCACGAGCCGCTGCAACTGGTCAGCGCACCGCCAAAGTCAAGGATGGAAGGGCAACGGACTTGGGGATGATCCAGAGGTAGATGAGGTCGAGGAAGGGGTTGTGGCCGATGTTGTCGAAGCCGCTGTAGTATTCGTTCAGCCCTGGGAGTTGGTGTCAGCGAGCTGCGCCTCTCCATCGGCTCTCCCCGGCGCAAGCGACCACCCACAGTACAGCACCGTCTTGCTCAGCGTCATGACGGCGGCGCTGAAGCCGATGAGCACGGCCGCGGCGCCGGCGCGCCCGCCCACGGCCCTAGCGCCCGCAGCGCCGGTGGGCGTTCGGCGCGTAAAGCACAGCCACAGGTAGGCGAGGTACATGAGCGTCTCGACGAGGTTCAGCAAGCCCTGGGCGCCGGTGAAGCCGTTGCGCGCGTTGTAGGCCTTCCAGCCGTAGACGTGGTCGACCTCGCCGTAGAGCTGGTAGGGCACCCAGAGCGGCCAGTGCAGCGCGCCGCCCTCCATGGTGTGCGGGCGGCCGAGCACGTAGACCGTGTCCCAGGCGACGAGCGGCAGGGAGACGGCCATCCAGAGCAGCGTCGCCTGGGTCGGGGCGTGCGACCATCCCGAGGGCGGCGCGTCGCCGCGGCGCGGCGTGGCGGAGGAGCGCTTGGAGCGCGAGGGGCTGCTCTCGGGGCCGACGCTGTCGGCGCGGGAGGAGGAGGCGCGTGTGTTGACCATGGCGGCGGTGCTGGGAGACGGACGAGGGCGGCGGGTTGCGGCTGTAGCTTGGGGGAGTTGGCGAGTTGAAGCCGGGGCGAGGGCGGTGGCGATGCTGGACGACGGTGGGCTGTTGTTTACCGAACCGGGGACGCCGCCAGCGCCAGTCGAACCCGGGTCCGTCGGTCCGGGGGCGCGTCAAATTGGATGTAACCCTACAGGTAGGACCTCCGTCTCTGCATGTGCAGGGTGTGGTCGGGGTCGGGCGTTGGCGCGAGGAGAGGATCCCTCGTCTGCCGCCGGCTCATCTGCCTGACTCGGGCTGGGGCCGCGCCACGCGGGCTGCTGGCGAATTGCGGGGAGAGGCGAGCTCTACGAGTTACGGGGACGTGTTCGCGGACGGCCGTGGGATCGCTGGTGCCGCGCTCGCAGTGCAGCTGTGCGGCTGCGATGCCACCTGGACGTGCGGCGACGAGGTCGTGACGGCCGCGTTCGTGCTGCTGCAGATTCACATGCCGCATGCCGCAGGACGGCGGCTTCGAGACCCGGACCCGGCTCTCTCAAGGTGGCGATACAGTCCGGCATTTGCCCGATGCACCATCACTTGTTCGTAAACGTCTCGCCCCCGTCCGCCAGGTACGCCGCCTCCTCGGCCGTCGCCGCCCGCCCCAGGGCCGCGTTGCGGTGCGGATACCGCCCGAAGCGCTTGATGATGCCAAAGTGCCTCTCCTCGAAGCCGGCGTACACCTGCACGAGCTTCTTGGCGTCGTCGACGTTGGCCCGCACCACCTCGGCCGCCCTGGCGCGGTGCTCGTCCGCGTCGGCCGCCTGCTCGTCGGCCTCGGCCAGCGCGTAGACGTCGCGGCGCATGCGCTCGAACCCCGCCACGGCCGCCTCGTGCGCGCCCGCGTCTTCGGAGTGCATGAGCGGCATGTAGAACCAGATGCGGTACGCCAGCCGCCACCGCACGCGCGGCTCCGCGTTGGGGATGCCGCGCGCGATCGCCGCGAGCGAGACCCCCCGCGCCATGGGGTCGAAGACGGTGAAGGCCACGAACGCGGACGCGCCGCGGTAGCAGTTGCGCGGGATCTGGTCCAACAGGAGGACGAGGCCGAGCCAGTCGCGCGGGTCGCTCGGCTGCACCGCGTCGAGGATGTCGGCGGCCGACGTGACGCCGCTGGCCCGGAGGGCTTCGAGCGTCGGCGCGAAGCGTTCCCTGCATTCGTGTTAGCCGCGGGCCGCAGAAGTGACGGCGGGAGATGGCCTACACGCAGGCTCGGTCGAGCTCCTCGCCGCCGAAGAACCAGCGCTTGCTGTCGTCCTGGGTGGGCAGGACAACGGAGTCGGGGCTGGCAAGGTGCTCGAACCAAAAGCCGCAGACCTCGCGCAGCAGCGCGGGCGTGAGGTGCGGCTTCACGCTGCTCGCCATGTTGGACCGGGCCAAGTCTTGCAGCAATGCAAACGACCTTGCCGGCGTCGTGGCGGGCGGTGTCGTGGAGCCGAGGAGCGGAGGCCGCGACGCGCTGGCCGCAGTGCCGGAGCGTGGTTGGGACGCAACAGCGCGAGGGGCTGGCTCGATGCTCAGTACGGCGATGGCCCAGAGGGGGTGAGGATGGGGACAAACATGGCGAGCCGCGCAGGAGCTGTTTGAAGCCAGCCGGCGCGAGGGCAGTCCTCATAGATGAAGCTTCGGAGGGCGGGTTGCACGAGGCTCGACCGAGTCCACCCTGACCCGTACAACGCCCGCTGCTATCGAACGTCGCTTCTTGGACAAGCAGCGAGACGTCGGGAAGCCTCGATGGCGTGGTTGAGACGCAACGGCGCGGCCGAATTGAAGTTTGAAGGCTCGAGGTTCCACGCGCGTCGGGCGGCTTCGTCGACGGCTCGCTCGGCTCGGCTCGGCCTCACACCCGGTTCACGACTTGGCACGACGCGATGCCAACTCTCCCGCCAACCTCGCAGTCTATTTCAGCAGCAGCGATACTAAACTGCAGCGAAGCGTACAAGCAATACTAGTTCTGGAGCTGCGATGGCACCGAGCACCTACGCGGGACTGTCCTTGCGGTGCGCGGCCGCAATGTCGATCTGCGTGTGCTCGGCGTTGAAGACTGCCGGTCGTGTCAGTAGAACCGACAACCCCGTGCTTGTCAACGGCTATTCAACTCACCGAGTTCCATTTCCTCGAGGGATCGCATCTTTGTCTGCAGCACGCTCCGTCAGCACCGGACACGCCGGGCCATGCGTCGCCGGGCTCACCTCTTTGATGAACACCCAGGTATACACCACCAGCGCCCAGTTGAAGATGCAAAACATCAAAAACGTCCTCCAGCCGAGGTTGGTGATGGCGTGCGGCGTGATCTGCGAAAAGGTAAAGTTGAAGAGCCACTGCGTCGCGGCACCGACGGCGACGCCGCCTTCTCTGATGCGCGTCGGGAAGATCTCGCTCATGTACAGCTGCGTTTCGCATCGTCAGTCGTCCAGGCTCGCGATTCGGGTCGGCGACACCTACCCACGGCACCGGGCCCCAGGATACGTTGAACGTCATCGCCTCCAGATATATCATGGTTAGCGAGGCAATGGCCGGCGGCGTCAGGCCGGCCCCTGGGTTCGGCGGATGGTATTTCGTGATGAGTCCGACGGCGAGCATGTACGCGCCCATCAAGAACGATCCCACGAGGAGCGAGCCCTTTCTGCCGATTCGCTCGACCAGGAACAGCACGAAGAACAGGCAAGAGACCACCTTGCACACGCCGAAGAAGCCGCTCAGCAGCAATGCGTTCTGGCCGGCGCCGACGGCGTTGAAGATTTGCGGAGAGACTGCTCAAAGGTCAGCCGCGCATACGGGGCGGTGCTCGGGAGGGTTTGCGGAACGAACAGTACGCGAGGCTGGTGTTGCCCGTGAGCTGTGCTCCTGTAGATCAAGGTCAGTCTTTTCTCCGTCGCAACTCGAAGCATGATGCAGCGCAACGTGTCGCTAGACTTACCCATCTGGATCGAAATCGCGAGAAACATGCGGTATCGATTCGCCGGCAAGAGGTATTCCCTCCACGTCACGCCCTCCGTCACCCGATCCTCCTCCTTGATGCCCGCTAGGATCTCGCTGAACTCGACCTGCACCTCGGTCGTATCCTCGCCGCCGCGAACCCAAATCAACGAGTCCAGGGCCTCCTGATGCCGCCCCCGCTTCGCGAGCCACCGCGTGCTCTCCCTCGTGAGCAGCATCCCCAGCCCCAGGATCCCGCCCGGCACGAGCTGCAGCCCCACGGGGATGCGCCACTGCCTGCTCGACGGCGCGACGTGTTCGGCGACGCCGTAGTCGACAAAGTAGCTCGTCAGCACGCCGCACGTGAACGCGAGCTGGAAGCCGCTGCCGAGGCGCCCGCGCAGGTGCTTGGGCGCCATCTCGGCCGAGTACATGGGGATGACGGCGGTCGCGATGCCCACGCCCACGCCGGCGATGACGCGCCCGGCGTACCAGGTCGCGAGGCCATAGGAGCGCGGGAGCTGCAGCAGGGTGCCGACGTTGAAGACGAGGGAGGCGAGGGCGATGGAGCGCCGCCGGCCGAAGCGCGCGGTGAAGGGCCAGGCGAAGAGGCAGGAGAAGAAGGCTGGACGAGGTTGGGCGCGTGGTTCAACGTCAGGGTTCCCGGGGCAGGATGCTTACCCCCGGCTTGAAGGAGGCTGGCCGACAGCGAGCTCACGTTGTCCTTTTCCTTGGCCGTGAAGCCAAAGTCGTCCTGGAACGACTTTAGAGTCAGGATTCCGCCGACGATGCCGGTATCGTACGCGAACAAGAAGGAGCCGACGCAGCTGAGAGCCACGAGGTACGAGGCCCTAAAGGCGCCGAGATGTCCCGCCATGGTTGCTGCGCGTCCAGGCCGAGCTCGCGGCCGAGCAGAGCGCCGCCAGATATATATCCCATCTTGACTCGGAGCCAAGGAAGTGGGCTTCGTTGCGCGGGCGGCAGCATCACGCCATCTACCGCCGCCATTCTGTGAAGAACTGGACGGAGCCTCGTGACGTGTTGGACGCGTACGAAGACGGCTTCCTCATCAGGCTATTATCCGTCATTTAGGTTGTCCTTGTACCATCTCACCGTGGCATCACGAAATGGTCACTACGGCAAAAGTGCTGGACCGTGATTGGAGCGCCGTCGAGGTTTTACTGGGAACCGGTGTCACGGAGCGCACCAACTTCAACGCAAGACGCGATCAATACGATTTCCTCCCACTAGCCTCGAGACTGGCGGCTGGACGACCCAGGTTGCTGGGGAGCGGCGCTGCATTGTCGGATGTGTTTGTTCGAGGAGCACCGACGATCGGGCACCATCATCCATGTAGAACCGAGGAGCGGGATTGTTGTGAAGGCTGCTTCGCAGACGAGCCGACGGCGAGAGCATCAAAGGGCGGTGCCGCGTATCCGATTCACCACCGAGCACTAATGCTGACATTGCGCCATCCCGCCGTCTTCGCACGTGCTGTCGCCAGGTTCTCCGCGTCAACGGCTATTTATTGGTTCCGCCGCCGCGAGTCAGCCCGCGGTCAACATGTGGAAGCCTGTCCCGAGTTCCTGACGCGGACTCCGTATCAGCGCCGGGCACCACCACTGGTGCCGGCAGCGCTCCGGGCGGGGGTGGATGACGGTCAACTACAGAGCGCAAGACGCCCTTCATCACTTGGGGGCGTCGAGGCAGATCCTTGGTCGCCTCGGCCAATATATGTGGAAGCTTGTCCCGAGTTCGTCACGGACTCGGCATCGGCGCCGGGTGCCCCCGCTGTGCCGGCAGCTCGAAAGGCACGGCAGGGGAGGCAGCGGGTTAGGGTCGGCGTGCTAACAGGCTAGCTGCCTCGATTTGATGAGAAAACAGGCCATGGCTAGTGTGTGGTTGGCGGAAAAATATGGTGTTCGGGGCTCGAAGCTGGAAACGGAATAGCAGGAAGACACCGCCTGTTCTCCATGCTTGCGGACCGGATTCCGTGCGGACTTTGGCGCCAGAAATGTAACCCCGGCAAATACGGAGTACCCATGGCCATCTTTATATCGAGCCGGCGAGCGAATCGCCCTTCGACTCTAGACTTGGCCGTAGACATCTTGCTGCCCATCTGACGACGACCTCAAACAACGACCTCAGGCCACCCTCAAACAACCCCCCCTCCGGCAGCCAACCACCATGGTTCTCCCCACGCACTTCACCCTCAACACGGGCGCCAAAATCCCCGCCGTCGGGCTCGGCACCTGGAGGGCCCCCCCCAGCCAGGTCGAGCAGGTCATCGAGGTTGCCCTCAAGAGCGGCTACCGCCACCTCGACTGCGCCGCCATCTACCAGAACGAGGAGAGCATCGGGCACGGCATCCGGAAGAGCGGCGTCCCGAGGTCGGACATCTTCATCACCAGCAAGCTGTGGAACACGCGGCACGCGCCCGAGGATGTAGAGGCGGCGCTGGACGAGACGCTCCGGGATCTGGGCACCGACTACGTTGACCTGTACCTCATGCACTGGCCCATGTGAGTATCCCGCCCGGGGAAGGGCGAGAAGCATCGCTGACTCGACCGCAGCGCCTTCGCGTCCGGCGGCGAGTTTTTCCCCGTCGACTCGGAGGGACTGTTCCGGCTCGCCGACATCGACGCCGCCGTTACGTACTCGGCCATGGAGAAGCTCCTCCAGAAGGGCAAGGCGCGCGCCATCGGCGTCTCCAACTTCAACATCCGCCGCCTCGAGGACCTGCTGGCCAAGACGACGGTGGTGCCGGCCGTCAACCAGATCGAGGCGCACCCGTATCTGCAGCAGCCCGAACTCCACGCGTTCTGCCGGTCCAAGGGCATCCTGGTCGAGGCATTCTCCCCGCTGGGCAACAACCTGGGCGGAGAGGCCAGAACCATCGACGACCCGCTTGTGGCGGAGCTGGGAAAGAAGCTCGACCTGGACATCGGCCAGGTCCTTTGTTCGTGGGCCGTCCAGCGCGGAACCGTCGTCCTGCCCAAGAGCGTCA
The DNA here is from genome assembly GCA_002901185.1 of Tolypocladium capitatum. Classification (NCBI taxonomy): domain Eukaryota; kingdom Fungi; phylum Ascomycota; class Sordariomycetes; order Hypocreales; family Ophiocordycipitaceae; genus Tolypocladium; species Tolypocladium capitatum. The sequence continues at coordinate 23,876 of NRSZ01000700.1, forward strand.
CGCCGTCGCGGTTGGAGTCGAACCTCAACGTCACGGAGCTGCCTCAAGACGCCGTCGACCAGCTGAACGCACTAGAGCGCCATAAGAGGTACGCCTTCCCGAGGTGGTGGGGGGTCGATATCTTTGGAGAAGTTGGCGACGAGGAAGCCAAGCGCGCCGCGAGGGAGAATGCCGCCAAGTCGCACGGAAGGGGTGGAGCCATTTAGACGGCGGTTGGGCATGCGTCTACAAGGCCGGCATCGTAGACTTCCATATCGTCCTACGGCCAGAGGGCCTTTGCTTTATCAATGTCATCACCATGGCAGTGCCTCGGCCGCCCAAGAGACTCGCCCGAGACAGGTGTGCAGCATGTACGCCAGCCAGAAACGGCGCTGGATGTATTAGGCCCGCGAGGATCCTACGCTCTGGGTTCGCCCGACGGTGCAGCCCAGGGCGAATATGAGAGACGAGCAGTCGGGCGCGCGCAGGCTCCAGCCGCCGGCCCAGCCTCGACATCAACCAGTCGCAGCGAGGCCCCGGAGCACTCGTCGCTCAAACTCAGGGCCCGGGGCTCCGCCGGGGCTCCGGACTCTGCGACACGGGCAACGTCCCAGTGGTGAAGCAGTCTCGCGCAGCGGCGGGAGCACCGCCTTGAGCGTTCTGGTGCCGGACGGGGCGCTACATTGGCGCGGCGATGGTGGACGCGTAAGAGGACGCCGCCGCCGACGATCGCGGCCGTGTCACGTCGTGGCCTGGTGAAACGGCGATGATGCGTCGGAGACGGGAATCACCGTTGCGCCCCACACCGGCGCGGCCGCCCAATCAGGCCTCGTCGAGCCCGTCGTGCCGGTTTTGGTTGTCGGGTTGGGAGACGGCGTTGCGCTCAAATCCTCCCAGACGTCCGGCGCATAATCGGCAGCAAGCCCTTGCTTTGCGAATCCCGAGGACCCTGCTTCTCGGCCCGTCATGCCATCTCACCAGCGCGGCCGCGTCTCGCACCGCGGCCTCGCACTCCAGGCTCACGCTCCAGGCGCGCTCATGAGCGGAGCATCGAGGCCGGTTTCGAGGCCGGTTTCCATGCCCACGACTGCACCACGAGACTGCCTCGGATGAGGGTAGGGGTTGCAACGAGGGTGCTGCCCGACAGTGGTGCAGCTGGACATGTCACGCATCGCGGCAGGCAACTAACTACTGGCTAGGGCCGGCGGCACCAGGCGCTGCCGAGTTCCCCTTGCTGATGATTCGGCGAGACCTCGTCAACGCTGGCACTAAATCCGATGTGCCAAAGGCTATGCCCTTTTCGGCCTGGTGACGAGTGATGAGGCGGCATTGGAGACGACGCCGCCGAATCGGGCTGACCCCGTCTTCAGCCTGCCCTGGCTCTAAATGATGCCAGCGCCCGCGAGTGCGAGGGCGTCTTGATGTCTCTTCTTTTTGTCTGCTCGCTTGCTTGGTTGCAGTTGCATCTCGACGCTCTTTTACGGTTCTGGTTCTTTCAACTCGCTGGCGAGTCGCATTGCTGGACAGGCATTTCCCACCGTCGTTCAACGAGGCCCTCCGTCAACACATCTGCAACCCGTTCCGGCTTTTACAAGAAGCGCCGCCTTCCACCATGGGCGCCAACCTGTCCTCCACGGTCGTCACCGACACCTCCAAGGTCGTGCTCAGCCCGACGGACCGCGCCGCCGACATCATCTTGGGCATAATATGGCTGCTCGTGCTGTACGCCATGGCCGTCATCTTCACCACCTGCGCGCTCATCGACCGGTGGAAGGGCCCGACGGATAGGATACGCGTGGGCGGGGGGTCGGTGATGGCGGCGATAGCGCTGTCGACGGCGTGGCCCGTGGTGTTGCTGTACTTGATGTTTTCGAACTGATGGCCCGGCGAAGCACGTTGGAAACGAATCGTCCCAATACGCCTTCCAGGACGGCTTGGAGGGAGCACATGGAGAAATGCTTGGAGAGATGCTTGGAGAGATGCTTGGAGAAATGCTTGGAGAGATGCTTGGAAGTTGACTTCTGTTTTTGCACTCCCGTTCTACAGTTGCGGGCCATCATCTTCAGGAAGTGCCCGATGGACAGACAAGATATGCGTGGGCGGGCGGCGGTGGCACTGTCGGCGGCGTGGCCCGTGGTGTCGCCGTACTGTATGTTCGAGGACTCGAGGACTGACTGCGTCTGGCCATCTCAGATTATGCAGTCCAACAAAGGACGTTAATCAACGAATCGTCGGGACGGCTTGGAGCGCGTGGAGACGCGCTCCGAGGTTTACATGTTGTACGTCTGCGCAGCCCGTTCTCCAGCTGCAGCTCCATCAGCCGTCCAGCGTATTGCGTCGACTCCTGTCCTGGCGTGCGTCCTTGCGCCCGACAATGGACTCGAGCGTCTGCCCAAGCGCCCGTGCATCGTACCGCCCTCCCCGTCCCGCGTCGTCCTTGGGCCCGTACAGCCGCGTCGTGTCGATGCCCAGCCGCGCAAACCGCTGCTTGTCCACCCGCGGCGCGGCCTGGCCCTCGATGTGAATGACGTGCGTGACGTAGAGGCGGTATTCGTCCTCGGCCGGCCGCGCGAGGCCCCTCGAGTCGGCGCAGGCGTTTGCAATCGTCGCGACAAAGTCGAGGCCCGTGAACGGGTCGCGAGAGGGCCCCGTCTCGCGGTCCGTCGTGCCGTTGAGGATGAGGACCTTGTTCCGGATCAGCGGGCTGGCGATGGCGTCGCCGACGCCGCGGAGCACGAGGTTCGGGACCAGCGACGTGAAGAGCGAGCCGATGCTGTAGATGACGGTGTCGGAGCCGTGGATGGCGTCCAGCACGCGCGGGTTGGCCGGTATGCGGATCTCCTGGCCGTACGGGTTGATGTACCAGATCCTGTCGATGCGCGCCGGCAGGTCCTCCTCGTCGTCCTTGGAAAAGGCAATGGCCGGCCGCCGCAGCGCCGGCAGCGAGCCCGGCAGGTTCGCGTCCTCGACGTCGTCGGGCTCCTCCGCGTCGTGGCCGACGGACGGCACGGGCGAGTGGGTGCCGGCGCCGGTCCCCGGGACCGCGGCAGTGGGCGCGCTGGGATGCGAGATGTCGTTCTGGCCCGTTATCACGGTGCCGTCCCGCAGCCCGGCGGCGATGTGGTGCGCAAAGTTGGTGTTGAGGGCGGGCAGGACGGCGATGCGATCCGGCACGGCGCATATCGAGCTCAGCAGGTAGATGGCGGCCTCGAAGCTGCCCGTGAACAGCCTGGCGCCGGTGAGGAAGAGGTTGCCGATGCTGGCGCGGGAAAAGTCGAAGCGGCTGCTCGGGCGCATGCGCTTGACCACCTCGAGGTTGAAGCTGTTGAGGTGGGAGCGGATGAGCTCCCGCTTGGGCGACGAGATGCCGCGCCACAGCGGGTGCGTGGCCTCGAGGATCTCGAACCACTCGGCGCGGGCCTCGCCGTGCGCCCTGGGCAGGCGATGGTTGAAGAGCTGCTTGATGGCGACGGTCTCGCCGCCGCCGCCGCCGCCGCCGTCGTCGTCGGGGATGAGGCGCACGAGGCGCGAGCGCACGTCGCCGATGCCCGGGCCGCCGAAGACGCGGATGATCTCGCTCGTGCTGCCGCCGTTGTCGGAGATGGGCATCACGTAGCTGAGCGACGCGCGGTTGGCCTCGCGCACGCGCTCGAAGACGTCGACGAGGCTGTTGGCGGCGCTGCCGCCCGAGAAGACGACGAGGCCGCCGCGCGGCCCGGGGCTCACGGGGCGTCGCGGCGACGACGGGGCGAGGGCCGCCGCCGTCGGCAGCTGCAGGGCGCCGTGCCGCGTGGGATTGTGAGCCATCGGACGGTTGGTGGAGAGGAAGACGGGCTGGGTTGTTGCCGCGAGGCCATCGTGGCTGTGGCGTGCGGAAAAGCCACCTGGTCCGACGTCCGAGCCCCGTGCTGGTTCGCCGCCCGGCTGATCGCGTCCGTCGAGCCACCTGGCTCCCGTGTCTCGTGGTGGCGCCGATGCCACGGGTCAAGTCTTGTCGAGAATGGCTTTGCAGGGGTTGTCGACTGTCGACTTTGTTGTCCCACGAAGCCGCTCGGGAGGATTCTTCGCCCCGGCCCACCGGAGCACGACCCCGGCCCCGACACCGGCAGATCATGGCCGGAACGGGTCATGTCCCCGAAGGCCGCGTACCCGCACCAGAAACCTCTCGTGATTCTCGTCTCTTGTCCGCCTCGAGAGCTGCCCAAGGGCAGGGCCACTAGTTGCTGGCTGCGTCAAGTTCCGAGGGCCTCGGCAGGGACGCAGCGGAGTCCGCGCGTTCACCTTACAAATCCAGCTTGATTTATAAGACATCATCAACAGCCAAGAGCGAGCATGCCTTGTTTCGTATTTAGGCAGCCGGCCTTCGTCCATCACCTCATACAGATGCCCTAGACGGCAATCCCCTCACATCCAGCAGCGTCGTCGAGCCCGCCCCGTCCCGCCTCGCAGCAATGGCGCACGACATCCCCAAGGCCGCCAAGGAGTGGAACGTCAGCTCCCCGGACGGCAAGGACTTCGGCGTCCTCCGGTTTTCCGAAAAGGCCGTGCCTGAGCTCGGCGACAGCCAGGTTCTCGTCAAGCGTGCGTTGCCCGGGCTGGCTTGTGACGATTCGCTTCGAGGCTGACTCGCGGACGCAGTCGACGCGGCATCTCTCAACGTGAGCCGGGATTCCTATCGTCGTTACCGATTCCCCAGCACATCCGCTAACCGCCCCGGCCCAAAAGTATCGCGACCTCACCATCGCCCTCGGCAAATACCCCTTCTACACCATCCCCGATGTCGTCCCCGGCTCCGACGGCGCCGGCACGGTCGTCGCCGTCGGCAAGCAGGTCACTCGGTTTAGGCCCGGCGACAAGGTCGTCACGCTGTTCAACCAGGAACACATCGGAGGCACCATCAGCGCCGAGGCATCCCGCTCCGGCCTCGGTGGTGCCATCCACGGCACCCTCCGCTCCGTCGGCGCCTTCAACGAGCAGGGCCTCGTGCGCATGCCGGAGAGCCTGACGCCGCTGGAAGCAGCGACGCTTACCTGTGCTGGGCTGACGGCGTGGAACGCCCTCCATGGTCTGGCAGACAACCGCGTCACCGCCGGTCAGTGGGTTCTCACCCAGGGCACCGGCGGCGTGAGCATCTTTGCGCTGCAATTCGCCAAGGTGGCCGGCGCGAGGGTCATCGCGACGACGGGCTCCGACGGAAAGGTCAGCGTCCTCAAGGAGCTCGGCGCAGACCACGTCATCAACTACAAGGAGACGCCCGACTGGGGCGCGGTAGCCAAGGAGCTCACCGGCGGCGTGGGCGTGGACCACGTCGTCGAGGTCGCCGGCCCCAAGTCCATGGCGCAGAGCATCGCGGCCATCAGGATGGGCGGCGTCATCAGCATCATCGGCTACGTCGGTGGGTACGCCAAGGACCAGCCGGGCTTCCTCGACTGCCTGGCGAAATCGTTCACGGCGCGCGGGATCCTGGTTGGCAGCAGGGTGCAGATGGAGGACATGTGCCGGGCCGTTGAGGCGAACCCCGAGAGGCTGCGGCCGGTGGTGGACAAGAAGGTGTTTCGGCTGGAGGAGCTCAAGGAGGCGTACGAGTATCAGTGGTCGGGGCAGCACTTTGGCAAGGTGTGCATCCAGATCTCTTGATGAGACGCCGTCGCTGGGGAGAATCGACGGCCGGATGCCGCACGGCCGGTTGGGGTTCAAAGGCTGACGGGGTCATGACTGGGGAGGCTCCTCGGTGGAAGTCGGCTGCGTCGTCGAGGTCGGCTCCCGAGGGGTGATGCTTGTGATGCTCGTGCGCGTGTTAAAGTCTATCGTGATGTGTATTGACGTAATCGTACAACTCAACGCCCCTAACAGCTACTGGTCCTCCATTAACATCGTGCAGGTAGTGCTACAGTAAAGAAGGCTCGAGGCTCGTCGAGCTTTCGCATCTCCAACTCGCCGTGCTGCCAGCTCGTCATGCGAGGCTAAGCGCACTCCATGGACCACGCCTTGAGTCCCGCGGAATCACCGTAGCACTCGCGTTGTTGAACCGTGTGCTTGCCGGTCCTGCACTCGCCGTCGGTAAATACGTGCACTGATATCCCAAAGTCAGCCTTGCGGTCACTGCGAACGGGGGCAGCACGGCAGGGTGGCGAGTCTCACGTCGGCAGCCGTCGTTGACGTTGGCCACCATCACCGACCTGACGTCGTCGCCGAAGCGCGTGCACGGGTTGCCCTTGATGTCGTCGTCGATGACGGTCCAGACGCCGAGGTTCTTTTCGTAACAGCCCGTCGCGCCGTAGATGCGGAAGTCGGCGACGTGCTTGTTGCGAGGGAGGACGCCGGCGCCGGCGCCCGTGGCCAGGGCGGTGGCGGCTGCGAGGATGGACGACAAGAGCATCTTGGCGCGAGTGTGCGTAAAGATGGATGTGGAAAACGTTGGCGCGGGATATGTAGATGTGCTTGATGTACAGAGAGGGCTGTTTGTTTGCTGGCTTGGCTTGATGGCGATGATCAACTGACCTCAGGTCGAGGTCCGGGGCCGTCTCTTATATGCCTCGAGTCGTACAGCTTGCGGTGCATCAACTAATGCGGATGTCAATACGAAGTCGTCGTATACGAAGCGGCACTTGCGGCGGGCCTCCCAACGGCAGATGCAGTGTCGCGTGCGCAATACGAAGGACGCACCGAGCGTCAGCGCTTGCGACGTCTGGGCCGTCAACGCCCGGCACCTACCAATCGAAGGCACTGCGGCCATTGCGGGACAGATGTGTGGTGTCTGGCTTGCGTGGCATGGAGCAAAGAAGAGTGACGGCATCGGTGTGCTTGCCGCTGGCGTCGGGTCCGTGATGCTCCATCTAAAGGCGCACCGCAACTCGCCGCCGTCATCACTGACTCAACGCCTCCGGGGCAAGAATGCAAATTTCCGTGATATGCAGCAGCTCCGAGGCGGCCAAGGTCCGTCGAATCGCCTTCGGGGGCGCCGCTGCCGTGCCCAACGGCCAGGCACGTCACGATGGCGACGTCGTGCGACGGCCGCCGTCCCAACGGAAGGGCGTGTGCGACCCCAACCGCATGCCGCCGATACGAAAGAAACGCCGCCTGCATCTCAGCTCTCGTGTGTGTGGCCGTATCCGGAAGGCCGCTCGGGGATTTGTGTGCGAGGCGCTGTGAGTGCCGAGACATTGCATGCAGGCGGGCATCACGCGTCGGAGGGAATACGGCCCAGCCGCAGTCTTCTCGATCACCACGGTGCGAGAGAGCGTGTGTGCGCAGTCACCGACAGCCGACCACTGGCTGGCGTGTGAGCCGCTGATCGTCAACTCACATAGATGAGTCCAAGGGAGCAAGCACCGCACCTGGGCGTATAAATGGCACTCTGACCACCAGCCAATTACCGAGCCTCCGTCATCACGCCGCCACAGCGCACCGCGTCGTACATGGCGAAACGCACTTGCGCGGATATTCATACCAGAGGCTCTTGCGCAACGATTGGCCGGCCTTTACTCCGGCGGAGCTCGACGACCGCCGGACATCGGCGACCCCGGCGGCGGCGTGTCCAATTTGCTCTCCGGCCCGATTGAGTCTCTCGACGCAGCACCCACGGCGCCGGCTGCCCATGCATGCATGTGCGCCAACCGACCTAAAGAATTTTGTGGATACGCACGGGAACAATGCAGTCTATGGCGGGTCCGTTGATGTAATCCTCCATGGCACGACGCGGCGCCGGACGGAGTACGACGTAGGGGGCGGGACAATCCAGGACGACCGTGAGCTGCTCGGCTTCCAGAGCATCGAGCAGTTCCCGGGCTTCATCTACCACCAATGTCTGAGCTGCATTCTTGAAAGACGACCCCGGCAACCAGCAGCTTCAGCACCCCGGTTATGTGGGCAAGTGGCCGCATATTAACCCGCGCATTCTGCCGACCAGAGGCAAGACCGGGCACCAGCACTGGTCCCAACAAAGGAGATTGGACCTATGATAATTACCTGCAGCGCGTGTTGGGCGCATGAGACTGCCGCCTTGTCCTGCCCCTTGGTTGACAGGGGATCTGGACGGGATACAGACGTAGCTGTCTCGTAGCTGTCTCGTAGCAGCTTCAAGGCTCAATTTTCGAGGCAACGTCCGGCTTCGAGCAGGCCTGGCTCAGCATCTTGGACATATATGGCCGTTCATGACGTGGACTGCCGGCGAGTCGTGACAAAAGCAAGCCGAGAACCCAATGCAAACCGCTCTTTCTCTGCCGTCAATGGCGCCTGCCGCCGGAGGGAGGTGGACAAGGTTTAGCGTCGGGTACTCCCGCCCGCCCCACTCACACGCCGCGCCCAATCAGCGGCGCGCGATTCAACGCCCGCGTCCGTTTTGGGCAATTCGCAATCTCCCGCTGCCGGCGGGTGAGGCACGGCGTCGCGAGTCGTGCCACTGAACCGCATTGCATCTAGGTAAAGGTAGGAGGCAGGGCGCGGCTACCGCGGATCATTGCATGCAGCTGCAGCATCGCGAATCGGCGGCCGGTGCCGTCACCGGTTCTGTCAACACCCTGTTGCCGCGCACTCCCGCTGAGCAGCAAACCAACGCCACGAGCAAACCCTGACAGCCTCCAATCCACACAGGCCCAACACCAGCCCCAACACTGTCCAGTTGGGGCCAAGGGCCGAGTTGGTCCGGTTGGATAGGTGCTAGGTGACACACCTTGCTCAAGCTCCGGTTCATCCTGGTTTATTCCTTGTACACGCGGTGGCAACGAGGTTAAGAATCTACCCGGGGGTTAAGAGGTGGGAGGCTGTTGGTTTTGGGGCAAGTTCGTGATGTGAACTGGGTTTTGCAAACACGTTTCGCAAAAGCTTTGCTGCCTATTACTTTACATCTCTGCTGCTTCTCCATCAATCGGCGATTCGATCTTCTTCCTCTCCGCCCAATATCCGTCCTCTTCAAGAGAAAACGGCAGAAACATCTATAACGTGTTCCACCAACATACGATGATGGCCAGTCGCCTCGCCCACACCGCGGTTTCCCTGTTCGCCGTTCTGGTGGGAGCGGTATTTGCAGCTCTCGCACCAGCGGCGCAACTGTATAAGAAGCCGCAGGTGGTCCCCGGCCGTTGGGCCGTCGGCTCCTCTCGATTCCTGCAGCACACGGCACGGTTTGGGGGCAGTATTGGGTGCCTCGTGCATGAACCGTGCCGGCCTGTCCTCCCGGATGCCAGCCCGTCCTCTGTTTACATGAGCTGCATTCCAACCGTGGTACGAGAGCAGGTCGTTGTTCCGCTGCATGTCCTCGAACCGTGTGCCTCGGGTTGGCATGGTCCCCTCCCACGCCCTGCGGCCCGGGCCGCCGAACAGGTCGAGAACACAAAGACATGCGTGTCGGTCTCCCGGATGCCAGGCCATCGGATCGGCTCGCTCCACGCTCATGGCGAGTCCGGAGCACCGTTTTGCCTAAACATATGGGCCTCGGAGCTCCTGGGCTCCGCGGCGCGCATGTCCGCTGCAACGCAAAGGTGTTGGGGACGACGGCCTTCTTGCTGCTTGATCTCGGGGGCGGGAGAAGACCAGGCACGCCCACGAGTCGGCCCGGATCGCCTCGCTGCCGCGCCACTGATGCAATCGGAGTGCCGTCGGGCCGCCGCATTGGGCGTCTGCTCTGCATGTTGCCCCCGATCCCTCATGGCAGCGGGTTCCCCGCAATGCAGATGCGTTGATCGGCATGGGCATCGGAATCGGGTTTGCCCTTGCTGTCGTGCGCACACACGGGCGTCTTGCGTTCCCATTCCGGAATATGCAGACGGGCCATGTTTCCCGCCCCAGCGTCGTGGTGCAGATCTGACGGACGCCACCAGACAACCCCTCGCGAGCGAATCGCCCTCGAGGTGGGAGCTGCAGCGGCAAGCACCGTACCCGAGACGATTGACATGGCGCACGTTTGGGGACTGCATCGGGGATCGTTCGTGTTAATGAGAACCACGTGCAGTGCTGGCTGGCCTGAACACCGGAAATCGATACTCGTAGACGCCAAGCCGAGTCGTCGCCATATGTTGCCAGGTCGATGCCAGTCCGAGTCGTCGCCAGGTGTTGCCGGATATCATAGGAGCTGGTCGGTGCTCCACCCTGCCGCCCCCAAGGTTGGTGGCCAGGACCTACTTCGCCTTGATGAATATCTGGCTCTGCCTTTTCGATAAAGGTCATCACCTTCGCCCTCATCGAGCCAGTCCGACCCGCCAGATCTACCGTGCGGACGGTCATGTCGGGCATGTCATTGCCCATACTCGTAACCGACCCGTCCGGCAACTGGACCTCGGTGAACATTGTCCTGCGCAGCATCAGAGCCTGGACGATTGGTCGGATGGCTCGCCGGGAGAATTCAGCGCTCAGCTTCGTATCGAGGGCGTACTGCTTGAGCAGCTCTGGGCTGAACATGTACATGGGGATGCGTCGATGCAGCCCCTCCCGGTACCTCTCCGCTACGGCAACCGCCTTCTTCGCGTCGTGCTCGTTCTCGTAATCGCGTCCTAGGTCGACCTCGTGAAGACTGTAGAGCCTGTCTGGGGAAATGGAGTTCTACTCCGATCCCTCCTTCCATGCCTTCCAACCCTCTGGGTCGTAGAGATCCTCCGTGCTGGCCAGATCATGCATGCCAGCGTGGGAGAACGGGTAGTCTCTGTCCCAGATCACTTCCATGTAACCAAGGTAGTCACGGGCGGTATTGGTCGCAGGTGTTGCCGATATGCCCAGCCAGGCGTTGCGACTCAAACCCTTGACGACCTGGTTCATCGCGGAGCGAGGCGATTTGATAAAATGGCATTCGTCACAGACCACCCAGTTGAAGTGGGCGTCAGGTAGCAGGAACTCCCTTTGCGTGTGGTAAGCGATCTTGTCAAGCATAGGGTCGGGTACACCACGTCCTTGGCCTTGATGAACATCTGGCTCTGGGCCTTGTCGATAAACGACATGACATTCGCCCGATTCTCGCCTGATCTGGACGACAGCTCCACGGTGGTAACGACCATATCTGGCATGTCTTTGCCGATGGAAGTCGTCTCACCGTCTGGTAATAGTACCTCCGTAAACATGGTGCTCCTAACGACGATCGACTTCATGATGGGTCGGATGGCGTTTTGCGAGTATTCAGGTCCAAGCGTTGACTCCAGGGCAAACCTACCGAGCAGTTGAGGGTTAAACATGAACATGGATATGCCCGCCTGCAACCCTTGTTCATATCGCTCCAACGCCAAGGCGGTCCTCACAGATGCTGGGGTTCTCGGTCCAAAGAGGACCTCTCTCGCAGCCTGTCGACGGGAATGGTCTCCTAGTCCATCCCATGCCTCCAGGACTCCCACGCCTCTGGGTCGTAAAACACAGACGGAGGGGTCACCTCCGTTAGTGAGTTATACCCAAATGGGAAGTTCCCATCCCATATGACCGGCTCTGCCCGTTGTGTACTCCCCGCTGCCCGTATGGCCCGGCATATCTGTATCGGCAGGATAGTTGTGCAGATCCTCATGTTTTTCGGGCTCGAGTCATGTTCCCGCGGACGCCACATACAGCGGTAGTTGGAGTCCGAGCACCACCATGGGTTGGACAGAGGTCCGTGGCAGGGCCAAAGTCCGAAGATATGGTTCCACGCCACAGCCTGGAGCTCTCCGCTCACTACATATGCGAGTCCGCCACCTTCATATATGCCCGGGCCACAATCGACAACCAGCCACGGCCGGCATGGTGTAGACGTGCCGCGCAGGCCCTCCCCCCAATCGAGGCGAGGCCAAGGAGAGCCGCGAACCTGAAGTAGAGCAGCGAGGAGGTGGTAGGTCGAGAAGAAGTACCGGCACCGGACTTCGCTGCTGTGAAGGTGTAGCGGCTGGGAGAGCTGCGTCGTCGCCTGAATCTTGACGGCGGAAACGGGAGCATTGCCGGGGCACCACGCCCGATGCTGCGTCGACGGGTCAGCAACCGTTGCGCCGGCGTGGAGCTCCGTGGCCGTCGTTCAGCTCGTCGCTGGCAACTATTGGTCGGCCAAGGAGATCTCTGTCGGCGGTCGTACTGCCGCGCCATTATATGATGGGCAGTGCAAGAGCCATTCTCTCTTACGCCGGTGAGGATCTCGGTGCCCTGTTCCATGTCGCGTAGAGCTTCCTAGACTGGGAGGCGGATGCAGCCCCGGGCTGGCTTTCGATACAACTGGTCCGGCGCCAGGGCTGCCTTGGCACCTCTCCTTGAGATCTTCAGGTTGTGTAAGTTTCCCGAAGCGGAGTCATGGAATCCGGGATTGGCATTGGTGCTGACGAGTCTGAGGTCGATCGGATTGGCGGATTGTACTGGCCACCTTTGGAGGAAACAGCGAGGCCGTGATGCTGTTGGTCTTGCGGTACCTCGCCCTTCATCTCCAGCCCACACAGGCTATATCTATAGGGAGCAAGCAGAGGCCATGAGGTTCCGACGCTCCATGCTTCATAACCAGGGGTTGGTTGTCTGAGCATAGTGTAGCAGCGCGGCCATTCTATAAAACAGCTTCAAGTAGAGGCCTGCTCCCTGCTCCATTGCGGTTCATAATGCGAAGCCCCACCCAGCTACCCTTGATGTAAGACGGGGATGCACTGGGATCAGCGTCCTCGACGTGCGCACATTGTCGAGGTGGAAGCTCTTGGCCGCGTTCCGGTAGTGCAGTCGCAGCCCTGCAGGCGAGGGCATGACGAGCCGGAGGTGACGCTGCAGTCGGAAGCCAGCTTCTCTGCGGTGCCTGCTCTCCTCCGCCACGCTGGGGTAACGCTATGGTGGCCGGTTTTGAGGAGGAGTTCGGAGTCGAAGAGACGGACGGCGTGATGCAGGACGCAGAGGCCTATCGATGCGAGGCGCCCTCGCAACCAGGACACCTCAGCCTCCTAAGCCAACTCACCGGCCCGAGCCATGAGCGCCGGCTACGCGGAGGTAGCTGGATACGTCGGCAACCTAGGTATTTGTCAGCGTCCGATGCCAGAAGCTTGAAGCCAAGGGTGTGAGGTTCACCTCTCCACCGGCACATGTCCGGCCACACTCGATATCCCCCACTAGCCCACGGCCAAGGAGAGGCCCAGCCGCATCCGGGGCTCACAGCCCGAGACTGAGAATATTCTTCTGGCCGCCGCCGGCCACGGGCGGGTGGTGCTGCGCCGGGCCAGGGCGCAGATGGCGATGCCGGTTGTAGCGGCCGGGTCTTTGGGGAGTCCCGTGACGCCTGGAGCAGGATCCGTGTCCGTGGATGTATGAGAGGCGTCACGGTGTCGGCAGTGCGAGCTGGCGATGAGCCCTGTAGTTGTATTATAAGCGATATGTGCTGTGCTGTGCTGTGCTGTATTTGCTGTATTTGCTGTGCTGTATTTGCTGTATTTGCTGTATTTGCTGTATTGCTAGAGGCGGAGATGCAGGATATGTCGAGAACTGGAAAGGCGAGGAGGGAGGCGGCTATTTATACCCGCGGGGAGACGACAGTGACCATTGTCGGAGTTGGTCGTCGCCGAGTCAGAGCAATCTTGCAAAGCGACTCTGATGAGCGGTCAGTTGAGCGGATGAAGATTGTCAATCACGGATGGCAACGTCCATGGCCACAGATGGTCAGACACCGCCACCAACAGACCGGGCTTGCTGTGTAACCGGAGCCATCCGGCATTTGGCACACGGGATACCTGTCGGTTTCGCAGAGGAGTGATGCACGACTGCTGCATTTGAAGCTCGTCAGGCCTGCTAGATGGCGTCTGTCCTACGTCTGCAGACGACGGCTCGCCCACCTCATCCTCCGTCAGCATGATGCATGCCGCCACATCCCACGACACGTTTGTTTGCACAGACAAGTCGCGAACAACGTTCTACTTCTTCTCATTAATAACGAACGATTACCCAAGAATAGCTATACCCCGCTCCGTCTCATCCTCTACTCTCTCCTCAAACCCTCGCCCCGGTCCTCAATTCAGGACCGCCTTCACCGGCAGGTCCCGCGAGCTGCTTCCGACCCACACCGTCTTCGGCGCATCCGTGACGACCCAGTCCTGCTTCACGGGGTCCCAGCTGCTCAGGTCCCTCCTCGTCAATGTCGCCTTGAACAGCGCCTGCGACTCCGGCTCGACCTTCTCGATGCGCTGGAAGCCGCGCAGCACGCGCACCGGGTCGCCCTCGCCGCCGAGCCCCACGTACAGCTGCGGCACCACGCCCGACGTCCGCTTGCCCACGTTGAAGACGGTGCACGTGACCGTGTACATGACGTCCCACAGCCGGGGGTTGCCGCCGGGCTCGCCCGAGGCCGGCAGCCGGGGCTGCGGCGAGCCGTCCGTCGCGCCGGGCGGGAGGAACTGGTCGGCCGTCTGGCCGTAGTTGACGTCGCCGCCCGAGGCCTCCTTGCCGGACGTGGTGGTCTTGAGCCAGGGGTAGATCCACTGGTTGATGATGCGGATGCCCGCCGGGAACGCGTAGCTGGCGAGGTCGGTGCTGAAGCTGCCGAACGTGGGCGCGGCGATGGTCTTGCCCGAGGCCGGCTGGTACGGCTTCGCGTTGTGCTTCTGGACGTAGATGGGCGAGTAGGTGAAGTTGGACCACGACAGCCCGAAGCCGAACTCGAAGATGGGCGCGCCCGGGTCGCCGGCGTTCGGGGCCACCTTGTCGAAATGTCGGTAGTCGACGAAGACGCCCTCGGTGAAGTCCTGCTGCGGCACGCCGTTGCCGTTGTTGGACGTGTACATGACGTCGGTGCCGTAGCTCTCGCGCGTCGGGCCCCAGGTGAAGGGGGACCGTCCGCCGTCCACGTTGCCGTAGAGGAGGTCCACCAGGGAGTTGCCGCTCTCCTGGCCCGGCAAGCCGGCCCAGACGATGGCCGTGATGTTGGGGTTCGCGTACCAGTCCGTCACCAGCACGGGCCCGACGCTGTGGATGACGACGACGGTGTTGGGGTTCACCGAGGCGACGCTCTTGATGAGGTCGTCGCCGTTCTTCCAGAGCGTCAGGTTCTTGCGGTCGCCGGTGTTGCCGTCGACGTCGATGTAGCCCTCGCCGCTGTCGGCGTTGGCGAAGACGATGGCCGTGACGTCGGGCTGCGAGACGAGGGCGCGGGTCTCGGCCGGGGCGTAGTTGGTCAGGATGCTCTCGTAGCGGCCGCCGTCCTTGATGACCTGTGCCTGGAGGGCGGAGTCGGGCGTGATGAGATAGGGGAAGTTGGAGGTGCCGGAGCCCCACAGCATGGCCAGGGTGCCGTCGTCGCAGCCGCGGTCGCCGCAGCCGTTGGGGCCGCGGGGGTTGGGGCCAGCGTCCTCGCCGATGACGGCGAGGAACTTGGGCTTGTTGAGGGGCAGGGCGCCGCCCGTGTTCTTGAGGACGACGGTGCCCTTGGCGGCCGACTCGCGGATGTGCGCGGCGTGGTCGGCGCGCACGTCGACCTGCTGGTTGATGTGGCCCCAGTTCTCCTGGACGGCCTGGTCCGTCCAGCCGAAGGAGTCGCGCGTCCAGGCGTTGAAGTTGGTCGGGACCTGGTCCTTGACGGTGTTGCCGACCTTGAAGAAGGCGGCCATGATGCGCATGGCCATGTCGTCGATGCGCCACTCGGGCACGGTGCCGTTGGCGACGGCCAGCGTCAGGTTGGGGCCCCAGTAGCTGATGCCCGTGTTGAAGAGGGTGTCGCCGGGCATGGTCATGTCGAGGCCGGCGGCGGCGGTGGCGACGCCCGAGTGCTGGGCCTGCCAGTCGCTCATGACGAAGCCCTGGAAGCCCATCTCGCCCTTGAGGACGCCGTTGAGCAGCCTCGAGTTCTGGCAGGCGTACGAGTTGTTGACCTGGTTGTACGAGCACATGATGGCGCCGAGGCCGGCCTTGACGGCGTCGGCGAAGGGCCAGGCGTAGTACTCGTGCAGCGTCTTGTCGTCGAGGTTGGACGACACCGTGTCCCTAAAGTGCTCTGGCGGCGCGTCAGCGGTCACGGTCACGGTCACGGTCGACGGCGGCGGCGGGGGAGGAGGGCGTGCTCACCCTGCTCGTTGGCCACGTAGTGCTTGGCGCAGGCGACGACGCCGGCGTCCTGGATGCCCTGGACCGTGTTGGCCAGGCCCTGGCCCTGCAGGTACGGATCGGCGCCGAAGCCCTCGGCGTTGCGGCCGCCCTCGGGAGTGCGCCCCAGCGGGCCGGCCACGGGGCCGAGCAGGACGGTGACGCCCTTGCCCTTGGCCTCGGAGCCCATGGCCTCGCCGCGTTCATGCCACAGGTCGCGGCTGAAGCTCGCGGCGGCCGTCAGGGCGGCAGGGAACGCGCTGTTGTAGTCGGAGAGGCGGATGCCCAGGGGGCCGTCCTGCATGCACAGCGCCTTGAGGCCCAGGCGAGGGACGGAGCCGACGTTGCCGACGCAGTTGTCGCCCATCCACCCGACGCCGGTGGTGATGTTGACCTTTTCCACCAGCGTCAGCTGCGAGACGAAGTCCTTGGCCTTTTCGTAGGCGTCCTGCCAGCCGGGGGCGTCGGGGTCCATCCATGGCGACGGGTAGTGCGGCGGCGAGTAGGCCAGGTCGGCCCTGGCGTCGAGCTGCAGCGGGATCTGGGCGTCAGCAACTGCGCATTCAACGGCGGCGGCGGCGACGAGGAGCAGCGGCGGCGACGCGGGCCTCATGGCGAGCGGTGCGTGCCGTCACGGCTGCGCGCTGCCACGAGGCTGCACGCGGGCGGACCGGGTGGTGCCGGGTGACGCGACCGGGCCCCTGCACGTGCAGCGCAGCCGCCGTCGCTTACGTACGCGGCGGCACGAGGACGGGAGCAGCCGACATACCTTGTGCTCGGCGGGCGCGACGGCCGTGGCATCAACCACGGCCGCCAGCAGCGCCGCCGCGACAATCGACAGCGGCTTCATGGCGGCGGGACAGCAGGCCGCTGCGCAGCGTGGTGCAATGGGTCTCTGCTCTGTCCGTCGGCGGGCGGGGCGCGGATGGCACGGTCGGTATCGGCCGAGCGCGTGTAAGGGGAACCGGCGGCAGGGAGGTGGCGCAGCACAGGACGCGGCACTGGAGAGCGAGGGTGAGGGAGAGGGCGAGGGAGAGGGAGCAGGCGACAGACACGGCGGCGCTTGATATAATCGGTCAATGATCGAGCGACTCGGCGAAATTGTCACCCAAGACACGACGCACCACCAGCTCATCACCCGGGCCAGCCGCCCGCAGCTCCCGAACTTAGCACCAAGGATCCCCCCGCACGCCGCCCGCGCTCCAGGGGTCAGCGCGCCAGGCACAGAGACTACCGATGGCGGCCCCGCTCGGTGGCGTTCGGCGTGGTCTGGGCGCGTCTTCGGCGCCTGGTCGAGCCGTCGTAGCGGTGTTTATTACTCGTCCGTGGCCGCGTGTGGCCGCGTTTGGCCGTGTTTGGCTCGGCCGAGGCGTCCGCGTCGAGCGCGTCCGTGTCGACGACGCAGCCTCGCGCGAGCTTCGGCGACGACGGGCCAGAGCTTAAGAGAACGCCCGCCGCCTGCGTGCCCTCGCCCGCCGCCGTCGCCGCGACGACCAATGCACGCCGCGGGAAGAGCACGCCGCGGGAAGACCGACGGCGAGCAGGCTGCCCGGGCATCGCGCCGACTGGCTGCAGGCTGCAGGCTGCAGCCGGCTGACGAACCGCGAGCCTCGCGAAAAGGGCCGATCGCGCGGGCGTCGTTGCCTCTCTCGGATCTCCATCACCAGCGTCCCAGCCCTGCGGGTCGGTCGGGCGGTCCAGGTCGTCACGGGCTGCCAACACACGCGGCGCCTGCATGGCCTGCATCCTCCCCGCCCGCTCGCCGCCCGCTGTCGACGGGGACGTGCTGTCCATGGGGACGTGATGGCCCGATGCGGCAAGATGCGCTGACATGCTCGTGCCACCGCGCCATCGTGAGATGCCCTCTCGGGCCCAGACCGCGACGTTGGGCCATGGGCTGGGCCTCGTCTGCAGCAGGTGCCGATACCGGTTAGTTCGCCGTCCCGCCGACGGCCACTTACTGTCATCTTCTGCAATCACGCTGCCGTCGCCTGTCCGTCGCATCTTTTCCCGCCTTCGCCTCGCCTCGCTTCATGCCCAATGTCGCCGCCGACAACGTGCCTGGCTCCGGCGAGGGATTGCCCGAGATTAAGATTGGCCCGTCGTCATGGCTGACGCCATCCCGTCTCTGCATTTCCCCTCACTGCACATCCCAGCCCACATCCCAGCCCACATCCC
>NRSZ01000107.1:0-30573 GCA_002901185.1 Tolypocladium capitatum
TCGCCGCCGGCGACCCGGCCGGCGCCGCCGCGCCCGGCGGCGTCTTCGACAACTTCGCCGACACCTTCATCAACGCCTTCACAAAGGTGCACAAGCCCGACCGCCGCTTCATCGAGGTCAAGGACCGCAGCGACCGCCTCGACGAGGACCTCGGCCACATCGAAAAGGTGGTGGCGCGCGTCGTCCGCCGCGAGGCCGACCTCGAGACGGACCTCAAGGACCTCGCCGAGCAGTTCCAGAAGCTCCTCGCCCTCGAGCCCGGCGTCGAGCCCGCCGTCCTCGCCTTCGCCTCCTCGGTCGAGGACACGGCCGCCCACCTGCGCCAGCTGCGCGACCTCACCGACCAGGACTACCTCGGCTCCCTGCGCGACATGCAGGCCTACTCCCTCTCCCTGCGCAACCTCCTCCGCGCCCGCGAGCAGAAGCAGCTCGACTACGAGCAGCTGACCGAGTACCTCAACAAGTCCACCGCCGAGCGCGACGCCCTGCACTCGGGCCACGGCGCCCACGGCGGCGGCCCCGGCGGCTTCATCCGCGCCAAGATCGAGGACGTGCGCGGCGTCGACCACGAGCAGGCCCGCCGCGAGCGCACCCGCAAGCTCGAGCTGCGCGTCGAGGAGCTCACCACCGAGGTCGAGCGCGCCCGCCACACCAGCGACCTCTTCGACGACGAGGTCGTCCGCGAGGTCGCCGACTTCGAGCGCATCAAGCGCGCCGAGTTCAAGACCCAGCTCGGCGCCCTCGCCGACGCCCACGTCGCCTTCTACGGCGACGTCGCCGAGCTGTGGGAAAACTACGTCCTGGACATGCAAGGGGACGGCGCCGGGGCCGTGACCGTGTGACCCGCATGCGCGGCTGGTGGGCGTTATGGGCGTTGGGGGTGGACAGAGGCGAGGCGGCCGTCGGCATGGAATTAATCCACCACGTTAATCACGAGGCCGGTTTTGGCTTCGTCGAGCACGCGAATCCCAGACGTTCCAAAAAACGTTCTATTCATAAGGCTAGTATAGACAACGGCAGCACGGCAAAGACAAAAAACTCCTGGTATCCCATGCAGGTACTGGTAAATGTGTGCTTCGCCGCGGTATACCAAACAACAACCTCCGCCAATCCCCCCCCCGGCTCCGTCTACCATGGTCATCAACCATGTACGCCGTGCCTCGGGCGACTGCCGCCCTACGGCTTTGGCTCAACCTTTTCGTCGTCGCCCTCGTCGTCGCTCTCCTCGCCCACCACGTACCGGTCCGCCTCGAGGACCCCGTCCAGCCTCTCGGCCGCCCGGTCTCGGTACTCGTCAAACTCGTCGTCGTCGTCGCTCCCGCCTGCGAAGGCGTCGTACAGCTCCCCGCCCCGCGTCCGGCGCCCCTTCTTGCCGCGCGCTGCGCCCTTCTCGCCCGAGTTCAGCGCATCGCGCTCCTCGTCGTCGACGAGCTCGAATTCGTAGTTGTTGTGCGGGTCGTTCCTCAGGCGGCGGCGGCGGGCGACGAAGAGGTAGATGCCCAGGCCGATGCAGAAGGCGACGATGAGGCCCAGGGCGCCGTAGATCCACATCTGGGCCGTCTTGGAGGCGCCAAACGTGGGGAACTTGGAGATCCACGAAGTCGGCGTCGCGCTGGCCGCCGATTGGCCATCCGTTTCGGTCGGCTTAGGCCCAGCCTTAGTGGGCCGTTCCGGGTGGTCTGTCGGCTTCGTCGCGCCACCGTCGTGGATCGCGGTTGCTGCAGGTGGCGTGACCGTTGGCAAGATCTTGCCATGATCCTTGTCGTCATCGGCGTTGGGCAGGGGCAGGAGTGTCGCCTGGTCCGCGTTGATCGACTCTCCCCACAGCTTCAGGTGCCAGTCGACAAACGTGCCGTTGTGCGCGTTTTCCACCGTGTCCCGGACGATCAGCTTCCATTTGCCGACTCCGGATTCACCCCTGGAATCACGCGTCAGTCGTCAGTCAATGTCCCCAACAAGGCATCCGCCATGGTGAACCTACCAGTGAACGACGCTCATGAACGTCCAGTCGACGTATCCACCGTTGTGGCTGTCGTCCCTTCGAGCCGTCGCAATGTGGCTGACGATGTTCTCGGGGCTGATCAAATCAACACTCAAATCACCACGGCGAGTGTGCTGCACGTTCATCGTGACCGTGACGTGCTCCAGGCGCGCCAGGTTTGCCTTCTTCAGCATGTCCTCCGTGACGTCAAACTCGACAGTCAGCCCGGTTTGGCCCTCGGGGATGGCCTGCTTGACATGCTGCCACGGCGAGAAAAACCAGGACTGGGGCTTGACCTTTTGCCAGGTCTTGGCCTCTTCGACGAGCGAGTAGGAGTCGATCTTGCCATACCCAAAGACGTGGCTGAATTGCTTGCCGATTTTCGTCTTCTGCCAGCCGGCGTTCTTGTCTGCGACAGGCTTGGCCGTATCCATGGCGAGATACTGGAGATCTCTCCAGGTCAGATCCGGACGGACCTGCATGACCAATGCGAATATGCCGGCGGCCAGGGGGGCGGCAGCAGAGGTGCCGCCGTGGCCCGAGGCACATTTGTTGGTCCCGACATCGGTCGTGTGCTGGTGTGGTCAGCAAAGGCTCAGCGGCGCGGCCGAGGCAGGTGCACAACTCACAATGGAATCACCTTTGCCGCTGCTGTACGTAACGACGAGTTGAGCCGAGCAATGCTCCGAGTAGTAAGGATGCTCGCCGGCTCGGTCCACCGCACCGACAGTGATGCTGTAGATGGAGTTGGTATACCCATCAAAGTTACAGTTGTCGTCGCTCGCGGCACCGTTGCCGCTAGCAAAGACATAGATGGACCCGAGGCCGCCTCGCCCCTTTTGGATTGCCTGCAGCATTGCCCTCCGAATGAGAACGCCGGGGGCCTCCATGGATCTGCCATCGTCTCGGGGCCCCCACGAGCAAGAGTAGATCTGGTTATCCTGGTACTTGTACATCATGGCCTCGGCCTCGTCTGCGTCGGAGATGGGCCTGCTGAGAATGCGAATACCGGCAACCCGGGAGTCGTAGGCCACACCGATGCCACACACGTCGTTGCGAACCGCGGCGACCTCGCCTGCGCAGCGGGTTCCGTGCCTGTCGTCCGACAGCCGCGGCTTTGGCTCCGGGCCTTTGTCGTTGAAGTCCCAGGAGCCCTCGGCAAAGTAGTTGTCCTTGAGATCGAGGCTGTGCATGTCGATGCCGTCGTCTATGATAGCAACAGTGGCATTCCTACCAGTGATGCCCTCCAGCCACAGGCCCGTAACGTTGACATCGTGGCCGACTTCAATGGTGTTGTAGAGATGCCACTGATCGGTGAATATCGGATCCGCAATTCCCAGCGTCTTCATGAGCTGAGACTGCTTCTGAACAGCCGCGGCGACCGGTGTCCCGGACGCACGGGGGCTGAGGGCTTCCCTGGCACGTGGCGGGATGACGCGCTTCTCCAGGTGCATGCGAGCCTCCTGCTTCGTGGAGAGCAGCACACTGTCGAGAACATCGCGGCCTCCTAGGTCGCGCTTTCTTCGCCTGTGCTCCTGAATCTCCCTCTTGACGACGTCGTGTCCGACCTTGGGCGCGCGGAAGACGTGGTGGTCCGTGAGATCGCTCAGCTGGCCCTCGTGTTCCAAGCCGAGACGCGCAGCGACATGTCCGGCCGGTGTTGACGGATCGATGTGGAGGACGTAGTAGTCATTGCTGTCGTAGTCTCGAGGGATGCCGGAGGCATGCGACAGCGCAGCCAGGCCGACCAGGGCAATGAGCGACGCAATCTTCATGACGCAAGCCTGGTCCAGAGACGGCGCTTGGGAGGCGCTGAATGCAGAGAACGTGTACGCGCGTGGGGGGGGGGAACGACCGGTTCTAATACATCGAGATGGGCGTGCCGAGGCCTGGAAGCGAATGCGAATATACACCTAGAGAGGAGGGCGGGTAAGTTTGAGGAGTTTCTTGATGGTGCGACCACCACGTACACGTTGTGGCCACGTCGGCTCGAGGGGGGCCAGGCAGCCGGTTCCGCAGCTCCCCGTACCGCCACAAGAAAGAACAAGAAAGACGATTATCGAGCAGGCGCGTGCCTGGTTGAGCACTTGTCCAGAGGCTGCAGACGGAGCAGGACAAGGCCGGACGGCGATGGAGGAGGGAGGGAGGATATGCTGGAGGGAAGGAGTGTGGATTGAGGATTGGGGGATCAAGGCTCCTGCCCGAGAGGAAGTCTCCACCGGTTCCGCGAACTGTCCCCAGACCTTAGCGGGCCCCGTCCCCTTTTCGGTACGTGCAAGCAGGGCCGGAGTAGCTGCTACCCCGCCGCCGGGCTGATTGGGCATGTGGTGTATGTATCCAGTACGGCGCCTCGGGAGCATCCACGGCTTGGTTGGCCGTCCGGTCACGTGGCCGCCGTTGGTGGCGTCGGGAGCACACGCTCCTCAATGGCCATGAATATGAATAGCAAGTCGCGTGGACGAAACTTAAATGCCGCGACACTACTTCGTAGGTTGGTGCAATATCTCGCTCAACGCATGGATTGTCTACAGCCCGCGTCTCGGCCGTCACAGTGCCGTCGCCTTGTGAATCTCGATGCCCGGCGGCGCTCCGGTGAGCGCCTTGCACTGCGCATAGATGACAAACTGCCCCGACACAAGACCACAGGTCATGACCAGACGCGGCCCCAGTCCGGTCAGCAGCAGCCGCTTCGGGCCGAACTCGCGAGCAAGCTGCGCCATCCGGCTGGCGGCGCCCTGCTTCGCATCTCCCGCGCCCTTGTTGATTGCCGAGAGCAGCGTGTCCGCCGGGTGGGAGAGCACCGCGGCCGCCGCGCCGGCGGCGAGGCCCGAGGTGAGTTCCACGCCCGTCGATTCCAGCTGCGTCAGCCTGGCCTTGCGCTGCGGCCCCATGGCCCGGTAGATGATCTCGTTGACTGCCTCGTGCACGGAAAACTGCCCGACGGCAAAGGGCACCTGCTTGAAGAGCAGCGGGACAAATCCCGAGTAGAAGCCCCGGAAGCCCTCCTCCCGGGCCATCCGCGTGAAGCCCGAGGCGAGGCCGCCGGCATACCCTCGTTGCGAGACGAGGCGGATGCGCGTCGCCTCCAGGGGACACAGCAAGATGTCGGCAAAGAACTCGGCCGAGGCGCTGGCACCGAGGTAGACTGCCGTGCGGTGGTTGACGGCCTCCCGGGGGCCTCCGAGCAGGGAGATGTACGTTTTCTTGAAAAACTCGTAGCCGGCGAACTTGGCGCCGCCCTGGACGAGATATCCCACGGCCGTCGGGCCGAAGCCGGTGAGCAGAGCCGACGCGCCTTCTTTGGCGACAATGGCTCGGCCCGCCGAGACCATGTTGAGGCCCTTCATGGCGTTGTCGACCTGGATTCGCGTCTTGACGACGTCGATTGGCGTGGCGGCCTGTCAACTGGCGTTAGGATTGCCGTCTCTTCTTGACATGCTTCTCACCCTGCGGCAGCCGGTACTTACGCCATGGGTCGACGTCGCGGCCAGCGCGCCTGCGCCGAAGAACTTGACATAGTCGCTGGGCGTGAAGTTGGGCAGCTCGTCCTTGGAAGCCATCACGTCTATGATGCAGTTCTCTGTGGCGAAGAGACTCGACGCACGAGGAGGAGAGGTGGCCGGACGCTCATCGCATCCGGGACGACATGAGCCTGGAGGATGACGTCGTTGCCGCAGGTCCCGGAGCGGTCCCGGACCGGAGACGAGAGCCAGCCTGGAGGTGCGCCGAATGAAGCGAGCTCCAGTGGGTGCAAGCGCTGTGAGACGGCTGATGCCCCGGCTTTAGGGCCGACATTCCACCGACGAGATCTGCGCCCGCCTCTCATTTCGTGACCGACGTCCATCCCATCCAGCCTCATGCCATCCAGCCTCATGCCATCCAGCCTCACGCCCCCAGCTGCATCCTCCTCCTTTGGCGTACGAGCGCTGCGCTGCGCGACGCCATGAGGCCCTACGGCGCGCGGGCACGTCCACGGCCTGAAGATGACCGACGACGGCTGCGTTATTCGCCGACCCCGCGCGCCGACGACAGCATGCATGGGACAATGTGATCGACGCTTGTCTCGCCAACCCTTCCGCACGAGGCGCGTCTCAAGTTTCAGCCGAAGAAGGCCCAAACCTGACAGATCAGCTGCTGATGTGGCCTTGGCTCCGAACCGCTGCATCTCCCGCACACCGGTCGAATCGCCAACCATGTCACCCTCTGCTGCTGTTTCTGTCGCTGGTGGCTTTCTGGTTGCTTGCTTTTTCCGGCGCCAGCTGACGCTCGCTTCTGGGGCCATGGCATTCCATCACCTGCGTCATGTGCGCTCGCAGAGCCAAGAGCCACAGTAGGGTTCTGTCGTCCCTCTGCAGCCCCTTGGCGAACAGTTGCGTCTGTTTCTGGAGATGCATTGCTGCGTTGTTCTCCCACGCTGACGACAAGTACTGTCGGCTCACGCATGTCTCGAGTTGAGCAGCGAGCTGGACGATGGGCCCTTGCATGGCCTGAACGGCCTGAACGGCTGACGCCCAACGTACAGCGCAGGGGACCGTTGGAGTACGAGTAGTTCCGACAAAGTCGCCTCCTGATCTGGACGGCAGACGAGCCAACCAAACTCTCCGCTTCAACCAGGGCATTGCGCAACTCGACCGTTCTGCGTGGAGACACCACACCCACCAGCACCGACAGCTTGGTAACGCCAGACACCTCCAGGGCGCCGCAGGATGTCTAATCTCCCGCGTGTCACGGCGGAGACCTCCCCATGCTCAAACGTGCCACTCGTCAAGTTTCCTAGAGCCGCCAGCAAGCCTCTCGCGCCTTTGATCTAGGGGCTTGATGCGGCGCTCGATACTCCACCTGGATGTGACTTTACCCTGGTTGTTCGCTGCTCCCCTTGTCCGACGCTCCTCGGCTCCGTGACCGTCGTGCCCCTGGTCCGTTGCGTCTGCAACCGACCCAACGAGGCGGTTCGGCCCCACCCCAGGTCCCATCCGGCGGGAAGGCGTCGGCGCTAGCATGGCCCACGATGCCGCCGTGTGTGAAAGCGGTGGGATCGTCGCCTCGAGCGGCAGGACTCTCTCGTCAGTCTTGGCGGGACACGATGCACGAGGGAGGAAAGAGGGGAGAAGCAGCACGGGTGAGTCGAGAGGCTACCCGAACCCCCGGGACGCTGGCGGGTCGGCGGACCGCAGTCCTGCAGCAGGGGTGGACTGATCGCGTTCCAGCCTGTCGGTTCGGCATCTTGTCATTTCCCACCCGGCAGCCTGGTCGTTGGCTATCCCGCCAGCTCGTACCACTGCCCCATGCTCCTTATAAGCCATGGCCGGTGCCTGTGTGAGATATGTCGAGCCGTGACCAACCCCCCCTTTTGCTAGCAGAACCCTACTTGCTTCCCGGCAACTCGACCACCAATTCTAGCAATCATGGACTCGCTTCGAGGCATCGAGGGGGCTCGACCGTCGTTTTGCAGCGCAGAGACCTCAGGAAAGGTGCAGGCGAGCCGAGACAGCAGCATCAGTTTGGATGGCCGTTCAGCGGGCAAAGCACCGTACGTCTCGTCTCGATCCCCATGCATCTCCTGTCAAGGTGACATGTCTGAGTTATCCCAACAGCTCTCTTCATACCTCTGTTTCTGCCCTCCACCAGCCTCGTCAAGGTGGCCACTACGACTCAGCCAAGTCGCCTTTGCTGCTCATGGTGCCACTGGAGCTCGAGGTCATGGATAGGAGTCGAGACCCTAGTGCACAAGATGCATGCCCCCCTTTGCCCTCCGAGCCGAGTCCTTCATCTTCCTCTTCGCCTGTCCTCCCATTGGAGGCGTACTTGATGGACAAGAACGAGCACGAACGGCGGCTGCTGAGGCTCTCTTGGTGCCCAAGAGTCGGTCTCGGTGTGTCTGGTCCCTCTTCTGGACCCGAACCGGAGGGGGTGGCTGCGGCGTCTCCAGTGTGGCAGGGGGGAAGCTCTGTCGATCCGCCCACCTCAAGTTCGGAGTACGTCGAGTGTGACATTGGCGAGACCCAAGGGGCGTCGAACAAGCCACACACTTCACGCAAAAGAAAACTAGAAGCGGCCGAAGCGACGACCGTCCCTGACCTCCTCGTCGCTCGTCCGTCGCTTGCTCCCAGGCACATACCGCTGCACCGCGAGCTCGAAGAAGCGGGACTGGGTGGTCTCGGGGACAGCAGCAATAGCCTGCTGCGATACCATCGGCAAGTTGAAGAGGTTTTCCGACAGCAGACAACGTGAGCTGACTTGTGCGACTCTCTTAGTTCTTTTGATGCCAGGCCCAGCAGTGTGCGAGTTCAGAAGCGAAGAAAGCTGCGGCGCGGCCGAGGCAAGAAAGACTCTTGACTGTCCAGATAAGCAGACGGGCCCTGGTCTCCATCACCTCGTTGGCGATCGATCACAGGCTGGCTAGCTTCATACATGGTACTTTGTTCACGTTTAGTCAAGGGAAGTTGCACTTTTCATGTCATTTCCTCACCCATCTTCATGCGCTCGCTCCTGTAAGCCGCTTCCGACTCTGGGTATCCAACCATCTAAAAGCTCCAGTAACGCCAAGATTCCACACACGGTTCCCCGTCCACAAGTGTCATGCTTGAATTCCATGCTGTTGCCATTCCGCCCCCAGTCCTCTTCACGTCTCCCATTCGCAACGCGTCCGTTCCGGGGCTCCGATATTGCAACGGCAATGTCGTGGTACCACGGCGACAACGAAACCAACTCCAGCCCACCAGAGATGGCCTACCCCCTCTCCGGCCCCTCGAAGCTGCCAAACCGCAGCTTCTCGAACTCGACGTGCACCGCAGACAGCGTCCAATGCCACTCGGAGCCCCATTTGCATACGTAGTATGCAGAGTCCGTGTACCCCCCTTGGTGGCCCTCACGCTCAGGGCATCGGGCATCGGCGTTGTGCCAGGCCTCCTCCAGCCGGGCGTTGATGACGGCGCTATGAGGGCGGCGTCGTTGAAGCTCACAGGCTTCGTTGATCGCCCTTCCGCTTGCCGGGGATGCCGGGGGCCTGATGCTTGCCCATCTCTAGAGGCTCTTTGGCTGGGTCCTGCAAAATCTCGGTCAGTCATTCCACAACTCAAGATGCCAAACACCAAATGCGCCTTGTTCAATACATCAGTTCAGTTCAGCCAGTAATTACACCATCTGTCCTCCACCATGAATGAAGCTCCTGTCTCCGGGGCCCTGCCTAGGGCATTCAGAGCTTGGCACTTACAGCGGCGTATTGGTGGAGCCCGCCATCCGTTCCATAACACCTTGGTAAAAAAGAAAAGAACATAAAAAAACCAGCTTTCAGAAGATGTGTAAAACAAAGATACAGCAGCGGAACACACCCACCGAGATCGCAATCACATCCGGAATCATGGGAAAAGCCCGATGCGGGGGTCGAACCCGCAACCTTGAGATTTCGTGTACTCGTAAGAGTCTCACGCTCTACCGATTGAGCTAACCGGGCACCGAATCCTCGATGCGATTATGAAATACGGTGCGCTATTTTATCCTATACCATACGGGGCGGGCGAGTGGGCGGGTGGCGTTTGGCGCTCGCTGGATCCGTCTGGACCGTCTGGACCGTCTGGACGTGGATGCCGACCAGGCGTGTATCCCATGGGATTGCACCACGAGGGTCGACATGTGCGTGTGTTTACCCTGCAAGGTCAGGGATGAGTGGTGGTGTCGTGAGGAGGCAGGCGGAAGAGGACAGGAGAAGCATCCAGGCATACATCCTGCCTGCGGCGACGACGTCTGCCCTGGGCATCCATTCGCCTCGCCTCTTCCCAACTCGGACTCGCCCCTCGACGTCGCCAGCGCGAGATGGATGAGTTCGTGCGAGTGCATTCTGCGACATACGACCAGGCGACGGACGGCGTGCACAGCGGCACAGCGGCTCTCCCTCCTCCTCCCTGCTCGTCCTGCCTCGGTCGAGTCCCGGTGATCTGTACTATGCCACCTGCGCCTCGGGGCGGGAGCACTTCGTCTTCGAGCACGGGCTACGAACGCACGGCGATGCCGCAGGAGAGGGGCGTCGAGGAGGTCCGGGAGAGTCGCGAGCCGCAAGACGAGCGGCGGCGGCGCCTGGCCGGTGAGTCTCGCAACAAGTCCCGTGCTGATGGACCAGACGGCGAGCGAACACTCCCTCCCATGCATGCTTCAGCTGATCGACTGAGCATGGCCATGTCCAAGTTCGCCCCCCATGGATGATAGCTATCCTGCCTCAATAGGGTTCTACCACGCCACCTCCTGTGAACGACGCGACGTACGTCGTAACTTTGTCCTGAAAACTCTGACGCGCAAGTATCTCCCCAACGTCGAGCCACCACAACGTTGAACAGCGCGGCGGCCCCAGCAGCCATGGACATCCTCCTCCTCGCTCACGCCGCCACGCCGCTCGCCCTGGTCGTCCTAATGAAGCTCTCGCCGGCCGCCTCGCGCGCCCGTCTCGTCGCCGACAAGGTGCTCACGCTGCTCTTCTCCACCGTCCTCGCGCACCACCGCGCCGCCGCCCGGGGACATGGCGTCGCCACCGTCGCCGCGCTGCACCTCGTCGTCGGTGCCGTGCTCGACGTGGCCCTCGTCGCCGCCGGCGTGCTCGTCTACAGGGTCGGCGTCCTGGTCCTCGGCCGGCTGTTCCTTGTCATCATGGAGCTGGACCGCGTGCATGTGGAGGATATCGGGCGGAGGGCAAGGCGGTTTGCTGATGGTAACGACGATGATTGGTGATGTGGGTTGCCGTGGTCAATCGAGAGCGTGCCCACGGACGGAAACATGACGATTGCACTGCTTGTTGGAAACGCACTTCACAGCCCCGGGCGCAGTGCGGAAATATCGGGTTGGATGCGTCTTATTCTATTCACAGAACCGCCTCCAACAACAGCAGGGCGCACTTCGCTCAACTTGCCAACACACAGGCAGTTGGTTTGCTGTGCCGTCGACTCCTAGGCTCTGGCCCGGGCCCTTTCCTCAGCGGCTGGCCAACATCAGATCCACGTATTTATACGCTGCCGGTTCTTCCGTCTTCCGTCGCATTCCACGTCGTGTCCAAGAAGCTCAGTTGACTGCGTTCGTGATGAGAATCGTTCCCGTCAGTCCGCCCCGTCCCGGCTCACCTCGTGGCAGGCCGGCCCTGTCTATGAACCGCCAAATCTCATCATATCCAGCCATACCCAGGCGTTGCTGTTCACAACTGGGTAAACGGTCAATACGCACGAGCCCAAGTTCCCGCTTTTGGCACGTAACAGTTTTCCGTTATTCCTTCTCCAGCGCGTCCAGCTCCTTCAGCACAGCCGTCTTGGTGTGGATCTTCTTCAGCTGTGTATCCTCGAGCTTTTCTCCACCAGCCAGACGCATTTCCAGATCCTCAATCGCGCGAATCTTCTTTTGAAGGCTGCGAACCTTCTTGGCGAGTGGATTCTGTGAAGCATCGGCATCGGCGGCGGCACTCTCCCCCGCGGCAGCCTGCTGCGGAGGTGCGCCGCCTGGGGCCCCAGCATATGCACGCGGACATTGGTGGGTATTGCTGCGGCTGCGGTTGCCTCCGTTGTTCCTCGACCGGCTCCGGAAGTCCCGGCCGTTGCCGTTGCCGTTGCCGTTTGGAGGGCCACGTCTTTCGGGGCTACGACGGCCCTCACCTCCAGAGCCTACCCCCTGTTCGTGACGCTGGAGCCCCAGGCTAGCTCCGCCGTTGGGCTCAGCCTCAAGCCGTCCTTCTTGGTTGCCCTTTTTGCCGCGCTTCTTCTTATTCTTCTTGGACGCGCCGTCGTTGTCGACGGGCTCGGCACCGGGCACGGTCCTCGCCTGACCAGGCGATCCCTCGGCCGGCTCTGCTCCGGGGACAGCACGTCGGGTCCGTCCAAAGCCATTGGGGCCCACGTTCTGCGTTCCGTTGCTCACGACGTGGGCAGCGCCGCCCTCGTCCTCTCGCTTGAAGTGCAACGGCGTGGCCAAGCCTCGCGCGCCCGGGGGGCGGTAAGCGCCTGCAGGCTTGCTCGGCGTCTTGACAGTTCCCAGGTACTCGGCGGCGGATGCGTGAGCAGTAGGCACAGGGCTGAGCGGTTCGCCGCCGCCCACGTTCTCGGGGGCCGCGGGTCGCCACATGACATTGTACAGCTCGATCATATCTTCGTTGTACATGATGCCACCGCCCACGTGCCATAGCTTCACGCCGTTGTCGACACGCAGCCGGGGCGAAGTCGTCGCCGTCATGAGGTACCGGCTGTCGGGGCTCCATTCGCACACGCTGGGGTTGCCGCTCTCAATGGTGCAGACTTTGCGGTAGTCCTTCTCCAGGTCATACACGTCGACCTGCCCGGCAAGGTTGCCAAAGCCCGCAACAAGCACAAAACGGCCGCTGGGTGAAAAGGTAATGGTGTTGCGCGGAGCGAGCGGGAACGAATGCTTGGCAGCGGCGCGGTCGTTGAAGATGGTCGCCTTGGCCGGCATGTAGCCGTAGACAACACCGAATTCGCGGGAATTGTCGGACCAGGACACGTCATGGATGGGCCCTTCCTTGTCGAGGGTCACGCGAGCATCGAAAGCGCCGTTGGTGCTGAGCAAATACAGCGTCGTTTCTCCGTAATAGCTCTTGCCAGACCTGTCGACGTCGGTCTGGGCCAGCACCAGGATGCTCGAACCGCGCTTGTTCCACTTCATCTGAACCTTGTCACCCTTGAAGAAGGTCTTCTGAGAGATGGGGTTCTGGAACGCCGGCACGTTGTAGACCTTTACCACGGCCGGTTGACCCTGGGGGGAAGTTAGCACGACGGCCGCCGTGAGGCTGGGGATTGCTGGGAATCAAGGTACCTTGCGTTCCGGCACGAAAACAGCCACGGCGTGGTTCTGGCTCCCCGGCGCCAGTGCGAAGTTGGTGGCCCCTTCAACGCGGAGCTTGTTCCAGACGGTGACGAGGTCGTGGCTCTCGTGGAATTGCACCTCGTTGGTGACGAGGCGAGCGCAGTACTTCTCGTCAGCGGTGTACTGGAGATTCCAGCCTCCCTGCTGCTTCTGGACGAAGCGGCCGAGGGGTTGCTTGTCGCCCCCCGCGACACCCTCCTCCACCGTGCGCCAGACCCTGAGGTTCTTGGTCGCATCACCGGCCTCGTCCTTGGCAGGGCGCTCCCAGGTGATGACAAAGGTGCCGAGGGGCGAGAAGCCGAGCTCGTACACGTTGACAAGGGGCAGGTTGAGGACCCGACGGCCTGTGGAGGCGTCGACAACGGTCACCGACTCGGGCGACGCCCAACCGAAGAAGCGGCCGCAGGGCGAGTAGGCGCTGCACCGCAGGTTTCCCTCGGGCTTGCCGAACCCGGCGAGGGGCTCGTAGGCCGGGGCGGCATCGAAAAGGCCGATGGTCTTCTGGGTCCGGTACGCGAACTGCAACGGAGACGCCATGGCTAGTCAAAGTCACAGTGTCTCTCGGGGATCTTGCAGTCGGCCTGGGCGGCTTGGAAGGGTTGGTATTGCAATGTTCTTGTAGATTCGTTGACGGGGGGTGCTCTCTCTCGTTGATGGGCACGCAGGACCGCTGGCCTTGGCGAGCAAAAGTCGACGGCGAAGAGCCAGGCAGCACGGCAGCTAGCGGAAGGGGACAGAGGTGCTCTCTGTCTCGTCGTCGCTTCGACGGTCGGGGCGGGATCACGGATGCCTCACACGCAGGTCGAGAGACGGGCTATGGAGTATGAAGTCGTCTGCGTCGTCTCTTTGCCGGTCGGATGAGCGTCGCGCCGGAGGAGGCCGTCTGTGGGTGCAGCGAGCGGATCAGGCGGCAACGGCGCGGACGGCGAGGTTGGCACGCGCAACGAAGAGAAGGGGGCGGAAGAACAAGTTGCAGAGAGAAGAGGGGCCGAGGGAAGAAACGGCGAGCACCCAGGAAGGGGGGAAGGGGGGGATTGGCGGCTTCGGCGGCGATGCCGTTGTGTTGTCGGGCTGGGATGGAGGAGAGAAGAGGAACAGCGTGCGGGCAGGATGGATCCTGCATTTTCAATGGACGCGCCGGTATTTTTCCCCTTCCCTTGGCCCCCCAGCCCAATCCACGTCCAGCGCCCGCACAGGGATCGATCCACCCGCCTCAGCCCTAAAACGAGCTACTGGCTGGCCACTGGCCCGCTGGCCCGCTGCAGTCGGTCGCGAGGGGCCCTGAAGCCCAAACACGGCGCCCCCGTCCTCGGCAAATCACGCTGGCCTGTACTATTGGGCACTGCCGTTGGCGGCGTCGGCATTGCCGCTGACGCGGGTTGCCTAGTAGCGCATCTGCCGCCCTGGCCGCGTACGACTTACTGTGGACTGACTTATTGGGCAAGCAGATGATGATGCGTGTGCACCAAGGGAGGTTGGGTCGGCCAGTTGTTCGATGCAGACGGACAACTACCTGAGCCTTACAGCCCACCAGGGCGCTTGTCGCCCGTCAATCCCTTGCGCTGCACGCGGCGTGTCAGGCCCAGACGGCATCCACCCATTCGAGGCACCCAGCACGAGGAAACGGATTTTGTCCGCTCATTCAGAGTTCCCGTCCATCAAAACATCCCCGTGGGCTTTTATATTCGTTCAACATGGTCATGCCATGGTCGTTTCCCACAAAGTGGACACAATATCCGTGTCACGAGACACACCCGGCATCCGCCTCTGCTACCGCCAGCAGGCGCTCGCTCTGTCGTTGTGGCCGTCAATCCACGGGCCGGATTCCACCAACTCCTCGGAAATCATCACCGCCCCTTGAACGTCTCCTTCCATCCGCCCTTTTCAAAGAGCCACAAAGCCTCCGTGGCATACGCTCGACTGCCCCTGTGTCCACCTTCGCCCGACGCTGCCTCCATCAAGCTCTCCAACACTCTGCCTTGTTTTACCGAACTCCAAACGCCCGTCGCAATCGGATCATCCTCCGTCTTTCCCCACTCGCCCTGCCCCAGCCGGTACAGAATTCTGCCCAGTGTCTGGTACGCCACGCACCGTTGGGCCGGGACAGAGCTTCTCGCGAGTCGAGCCAGCTCTGCAATGGTATATCCGGCCGCTTCGGGGGCCTCGCCGTGGTGATGGAGTCCTTTGTTGGAGCGTATAGACCGGCTGGCCCTTGGCGAAAGGAATCTGCCTCGAAAGTCGAACCTCAGAGCCGCGACAGCAATTTCAGGATGAGGATAGTATGGTGACTCCTTGTCTGCAGGACTGTCCTTGCTGGGCACGGGCGCCATCCAAGCAAGCTTGCTTGGGTCTGCAGGTAGACTCGGAAAGTACTTCTCGTGAAGCGTCGCAAGAAAGTCCGGGTCAGACGGGTCGAGGTCGGGAAGGCTCGGGGGGACGGGAAAGTGCGTGGATTTCGGCAGGTCGGCAATGGGGAACAGGTCGGGCGGTATTTGCGCCGGCGCTTTGTCCTCATCGAAGTCGGCAGCAACGTTTTTGGACGAGGCAGTTGCAGTGCCCGTGGCTTTCGCGTCTGGCGTCAGCTGCGCAGGAGGCGGAGAGGACGCGTCGTCAACTTTGATCTCTGGCGGCGGCGGCGCTGCCTTCTCTTGCTTCTCGGGGGCTGGAGGGTCGAACGGAGACGGCCCATTCTGCTCATCTATGTTTGCCCGTTGGAGAAGCCGTCTTATAAGTGCAGGATTGAGGCCGCTCATGATGTCGTCTTGAGCTTGAGCGATCTCTTGTGGCGACATGCTGGAGATCTTTTGCCGGTTCTCATGGTCGATGCGCTTCCTTTCGGCTTCTTCAAAGCTTTGCAGCTGCTGAATACCCTGGGCCGAAAGCTCCGACGCCTCCGCGTTTCTTCTGGATCCTGATATGGGGGCTTCGCTGGACAGGGTGCCCGCCCTCTGCTTGAATGTCGACGTTTTCCATCGCCGTTTGTGCTGCGGGAATCCCGTAGATGACACGGGAGGGACCGGAAACTCCACAAGCTTCTTCGCGCTGGGGTCCCGCTCGACGATGTCACCTATGAGGAGTGTCGGGTCCATGCCGGCGAGGTCCGCGGCAAACGGGGGTGGATGCTTTGTTTTGCGGGAGCGTCGCAGTCAAAGCGAGGGAAGTAAGAATACATATGACGGCTGACAAAGAAATCATCTCAAAAGCGGGGCGGGGTGCTGTTGGCGGCCCCACCTTTGACCAACGCAGGCGGCAGGAGCCGACAGCCACGTGAGATGAAAGTCCAGGCGGCAGCAGTGACAATACATACAAAAAGGTGTAAGTAACCTGGCTACCTCGGTTTGCACAACGGAATTGATACCTCCGGATAAGAAATGACTTTTTTTCAAATTTGCAGGACAACTAGCGTGTTCGCGTCGTTTCTTTCCCTGGGTCCCGACTTTGCGGAGAACGGGTCACGTTCAGGTGACGTTCGTGTTTCATCTCCCCTTTGACACGTTGGCGTGCAACACAGCCAAGTTCGGCAAAATGGAATCCAAAACACAAAACAAGAGCTGGGAGGTGGAAGACGAGCAAAAGGCGGCCGGCTCTGAGCGCATATTCTTGGGATCCATCCAAGTCGCATCGCAAAGGCGAACTGGCCAAATCGGGGATTTTCAGAGCCAAGTCGCCAAGACATTTCGAGCAATAAGGTTGGAAGCTGGGGGTGGATGGATGGTGTGCACCGCCACGCCTGCATTAGCGCCGATCCATTCTTCACAGTCTGGCAAGGGCCACCTTGTCCGTACTCGTGCTTGTACTCGTATGTACGAAGCACGGGTACCGATTGAGACTGGAGATTGTCTGACCTCGGCGACGAGACAAAAATAACGCAGCGCAGAATGCAGCCAGGGTGGCTTTGCGTGCTACGTTTCGCCGCATCGAGCGAGGTACGAGGTACCACGGGCCACGGGCCACGACAACGGAGTCGCCATGCACGGCACATGAGCAAATCAGCACGTAAACAAGGGTAGATGGACACAGACGCCCCAGAAACGCCGTCCGGGTGACCCCCGGAGGAGACAGCGCATGCGCGGAGCCCGTTGGACGGCGCCCGTGGCCTGCGGTTGGCATTCTGCACCGTGCGCGACCAACGACCGGGGTACTATCTATCAGTGTCTACGTCAATCACACGGCCAGGACCTACTAGGCATGCAGCAGTGCGCCGCCCGCGCTTATCTGACATGGGCACTTTTCGCCGGCGACCCTCCCCCGCCGGCAAGGCTCGAGGCTGAACGAGCGCTGGTTGGCTGCCGCGCGACGGCGCCGGGTACGTACCTGGCCTGCGCTCCGGGGCCCCATCTGCACCCGACCTTGCATTTGCTCTTGTTTTGCTGCACGCAGCACGTTGCCGCCTCTTGCCTCTCGCCGTCTCGCCCTGTCGCTTTTCTTTCCTCGATGCCCTTTCCCCCTCTGTCGCGCGCGGCGCTAAGCCCGGAACAGCCACTCGCTGCCCCATGACTCTGCCTGCGCCAGCCCAGGCCTCCGTCTTCTACTCCGTATTTCGAAATCCCGTTCCTTGGCTGAGGCCGTCTGGAGGAGTATGCCTTGTCCTCCTGTCCTCTCGATGCTGCCTGATTAAGCCGCCCTGCCCCGTTTTTCGCCGGGCTGGTGGAAGAAGAAATGTTATCTTCCGTCGTCTGGCGAAAATTGTAGCCATCCCCAAGCCAAATTCCGGCCCCATCCTCATCCCCCGTCTGCGTCCGCATCCGCATCCTGCCCAAATCTCTCTCCCCGCCTCGCCCACCTCTTCTCCTTTTCACCTCCCGCAACAACCACGCCGCGCAAATCGACCGCCCACGCCCGCTCATTGCATCGATTTCGCATTGTCGCGCCATCCGCACCATCGCCAAAGGAGCGCCATTTTGTGCAGCCACCGCCGCTGCACTCGCCGCCGCTGCTGGATCGCCCGTAGCCCCACGTCTCGAGCGCTATTGCCTGGCGGCAGGGCGCGTTGCCAGCCAGCGACGTCGCGACGGCGAGCCGCCGTTCGTGAGGCTATTCCCAACTGCTGGGTGCCCCACGCTCGCTGCTCCCTTTGCGTCAGCCCACGTTGCTGGCCAGTCACGTCGCACGCCGCGCACCAACCCCAAAACGGCTCACGTTCGTGCTGCAGCGACGGCGCCACACCCAAGCAGCACCCATTCCCACAGTCCGACGCCGACTTCGTGTGAATCACCGCGACACAGCCCGTCGGTTGATTCTTTCTTAGCATTTCCTTCATTTGATCCCTGTTTCCCTGTCCACTGCCCGCACCGACCTAATTGTCCGTCTGTCTCCTTTGGCCGCGACCCACCAATCAATGGTGGTCTCGACGAGCCATTGACTCCGCCAGCACCTGGTTTCTGATTTGTCGCCATCATTACCTGTCTGTCCGTCCGGCATTTCGCCGGCACTGTCGAGAAACCAACCGAGGCCTCTTCTCCGTCGACGACGGGACGCAGAACGGGCTGAACGCAACCGTCGTCGTCCCAGCCAAACATGGCCGCTGCTGGCGACACGTCACGATACGAATCTTCAGCCGAGGACCTCTCGTCACCACCCTCGGGCTCGCTGTCTGAGCCCGGATCGCCGTCGCGAATCAACGCCGGCCGCCAGAGCAACGGCAACGGCAACAGCACCATGGACATGGATCGGGGAGAGATTATCGTGGGCGGCGACCAGTCTTCGTCCGCGGCGGCGTCGCAGCAGCAGCGACAGATCACCTTCCAGCAGTACCAGCAACCATCCCCCGGCTCCGGCAGCGGCACCGGCAGCGGCACCGGCTCGGCCACGGGCGGCCGCCAACCCCCACAGAAGCGCTTCGAGCTCATCGACGGCAAGTGGGTGCAGCTCACGGCCGCCGGCGTCCCGCGCAAGAAGCCCGGCCGCAAGCCCGGCTCCGTGCTGAAGCCCAAGACGACGGCTGCCGACGGCGCCGACCAGCCCAAGGCCCGCAGGCCTAGGAAGCCTCGCGATCCCAGCGTCCCGTCTGTCCAGCGCAAGCGCAGGATCGCGCCTGCCTCGGACGTCGACACGGACGGCGACGCCTCCTCCTCGCGACCGGCCACGGCTTCCGCTTCGGGAACGCACACCACAGCCACCATCTCTGTGTCGTCTGCCTCTCAGCATCAGCAACATCAACAGCAACAGCTGCATTCCTCCGAGCATCGTTATTCGCCCAAGATGGCCAAGCGCGACGGTTACCCCGGGTCCATGCAAAACATCCTCAACGCCGATCCGCCCCCCAACTCGGCCAGCAGCAGCACCAACTTTCCCAGGCGCAGCAGCGGTTTGAGCTACGACCCTATCCGTGGCAACTATGATCCCGTACGCGAGACCATGACGCCGCACAGCAGCCAGTTCCAGCCGACCTCGGGCTCCCCTCGGGGGCCAACCCACCAGCCGGCCCATCGCTCGCCGTCCATCGCGAACATGCTCGAGCCGGTTGCTCCCGCCATGACCTCGCCGAGCCAGTCTCATCAAGTGTACCATGCCGGCTCGACCGGTCCGCGGCTGCATCCGCGGGACTCATCCTCCATGCCTCCTTCGCCCTCGTACAGGCCGACCTCGACGCCCACACCAGCAGCCCGTCAGGCGGTCCAGGAGGCCAAGAAAGAAGCTCCCGCACCGCTGCACTCAGCCCAGCGCCCCGTCGTGAACCAGGCCAACTTCACCACCATCTCCAACGGCCCCGTGCGCAAGGCCGAGAAGCCTCAGACCGGAGTCTCCACTCCCAGAACCGACAACTTGGACGATGTGGGCCAGGACAGCGAAGGCAGATCTATCCTCGACTTTGGTAGAGCGAAACCTGGTGAAGAACTGCAGGCCCCCACCGTCGTTCTCAACATTCCCATCAAGATTGGCGAGACTAACAAGTACGTCAACTTCATGCGCCTGGCCGAGGAGCGATACGGATGGGATGCCCTGCATCCTCGACTTGCCGCCAACCGAGACCGAAAGGCCCGCATTGCCGCCGCCGCCGCGTCTCTGGAGAAGATAGAGTCTGGCCGCGAGTCGGGCGATGAGATGTCGGTTGATCTGTCAGACGGCGAGGCTAGCAACCCGGAGAATGGCGGAGCGAGCGGGCCGGATGCGCAAGCGAAGCCCAAGAAGAAGCGCAACTTCAAGGAGGACCAGTATGACGTGGATGACGACTTTGTTGACGACTCCGAGCTGTTGTGGGAGGCTCAGGCCGCGGCGAGCAGGGATGGCTTTTTCGTCTACTCGGGCCCTCTGGTGCCCGAAGTGGAGAAGCCCCCGGCTGGGTACGTGAAATCTGCTGCGTTGACTCTAGGACACCGAACTAACCAATCCGCAGCCACGATCCTCCCAAGCGTGGACGTGGTAGTAGGGGCGGTCGTGGCAGCAGAGGATCGACGAGAGGAGGTGGCACTGGTCGCGGCGGCGGCCCAGGCTCCCGAGGTGGTTCCATCACACGCAAACCTCGAATTACCAAATCCGAAAAGCTCCAACGCGAGCGAGAGAAGGCTGAGCGAGAGAGCATGGCCCAGCTCTCCACGGCCCAGTCGAGTGGATATATGCTTCAGCCCACCACGCCGTCCTTTACGGTCAGTGAGATCGGCGCCTAGAGAATTGTGGACCCTTGTCGTTATCTAC
This sequence comes from Tolypocladium capitatum, assembly GCA_002901185.1. Lineage (NCBI taxonomy): Eukaryota > Fungi > Ascomycota > Sordariomycetes > Hypocreales > Ophiocordycipitaceae > Tolypocladium > Tolypocladium capitatum. Next base: position 20,465 of record NRSZ01000107.1, read on the forward strand.
CGCTTGCCCACAGATCGTGACGGCATAGACTGGCGTTCCTGCCTGGTTGAGACTTCTTTCTTTTGTTGCAGTGTTCTCCTTTTTCTTTCTCAGTCATACTGCCGAGCCTTCGCATGGGGAGGGCATGCTAATATCAACTCGTCGATACGGGGGTGAGCCCTCGACACGGTGGAGAGATGTTGGACTTGGGGCGCGACGTCCGACTTCGTCATGGGATATCTTGCCGGGGAGGCTGGGACGGCGCATGATCCGGCCGGGACTTGCCTTGGCTGTGTGGGAACATTGTGGGATTTGCATTCGAGACTCTGGTTCTCGCTCTCTGGCGTTTTGGGACGATGTGTGGACACACAAACAAAGCCGGGGTGATGATGGCGATTCGGCGCGGGGGACTGGACGGCGAAAGATATCCTACAATGGAGGTGGCTCTGTCTGGGCCTGAGGCTGTTGGAGATGGGGGGGATGAATGGTCTACCAGCTGTACAACGACGCCTCTTAGTGGCGAGATGCAACGCGACGTGAACCATCTGCTTCGCCGAGACGTGAGTGCTTGTTCGAAACGGTGTAAAATGTGCAGCAAAGGCGGCAGAGCATATATGGCCTCTGCCTTGTGGCCAAGCCTTTGCTCGTCGGTCAAGTCTACCGCCAAGATCCCCATCTTCTCTACATGAATGAACATCAAGCCTGCACAACAACGAAGTCTCGCTTCAACAAGAAAGAACCCACCCCCGCCGCCAGTACCTGGCCTTTTGCCAACGACGGGCCCTGTGGCCAACCTTTCCCCATCACATCGCATTCACGCAAGGCTAAACTCGGGCACCTCGCCCATCTCGCGCTTCTGCTCCACACCGACCTTGTACGCGGCGCGCCACCGCAGCTTGACCGACTCGACCTTTTGCGCGCGGTTGCCGGCGTGCCACACGTCCACCTCCTGCGTGACGCCACGGCTCTGCTTGGGGGCGAGGTTGCGGCCGGTCTGGGGCTTGAGCTGGAGTTCGTAGCCCTGTGGTGAAGTATACCGGTTAGCATCGATGTGGCAGGACGAGAGGGGAGCAGCAGAGGCAGGACGGGACGGGAAGGGACGGGACGGACCTTTGTTACCGCCAGCTGAAAGTGCAGCTCGCTGATGGGCTGGGCAGTGTTATTCGTAAAGGCGAAGACGATGTTGATGGAATTGTTGGCGCCAACACGCTTGGCCAGGAAGTCGGTTCGCAGATTCGTGTCGCTGACGGTGGACTTGTGTTCCCGGGGCTTGGTCGGAGCCTCCGGGGGCAGCGACGAGCTGAAGTTCCATTCGTCGTCCTCGCTGGAGACGGGGAGTTTCTGCGGAGGAGGGGTGCTTGAGGCCCCGAGCGCGGCAAACGGATCAGACGCGGGCGGAGGCGCCGGCGGTTGGGGCTGCTGGTGAGCCGCGGGCTGTGGCGTGGTTGATTGCGAGGCTACCGGGGTCGTAAACGAAGCAAACTGGGAGAACGGGGGCGGCGTCTGGCTCGGCGCGATGCCTCTGGCGCTGCTACCCTGAGTCATGGAGGAGAGAAGAGCTGGGCCGGGAATGTCTCGACGCTCACTATTAGTAAAAGCAAATAGTCATCGCCGAATACGAACAAGACTCACTTTGGTTTGCGCCGAAGCCGAGCGCGATGTTGCCTCCCTGTCCAAACGTGCTCGGCTCGCCGCCTATGTCGAGGCCCAGGAGGTCGTTCTCCAGGCCCCCAGCCTGGGAGTTGCCTTGTGACGCTCCGTTGCTACCGTTGGCATCGGCGTCAAAGTCTATCAGGGACAGCTCGTTGGCCGAACCACCAACGGATGTCGTCTGCGGCGGCGGCGGCCCGCCTGCCGCCACCTTGGCTGCCGCCTCCAGATCGCCCTTCTTCATCAGCTTATACCGCTCGACGGTTCGGTGTATGCTGTCGTTGATCTCAAACAGCTTGGCTACTGCCTCGTGGTCGTCGGATTCCTCCTCGCACATCTTCTGTATCTTGGGCTGCGCGCTCTGCAGGGCGCAGGCCAGCTCGCTAAAGACATCCCCTTCCGTCATAGTGTCGCCGGCCCTAAAGGCCTCGAGGCGCTCCTCCAGCAACCTCGCCTTGGCCTGGATCTTGCCAATCTCCTCGGCTGCTTTGGCGCGGTAGTCGGTTTTGGACCGGGTATCGTAGCCGGCCATGATTTTCATGAGGCGGTTGGCTTCGCGGAGATCCTCGGGCGTGCCGCGTCGGATGAGCTCCTGCAGCTTTGCCGACTGGGCTTCCTTCTCCTCCTCTTCCATTTCGTCAGGCGACTTCAAGTTCTGGGTGACGGTGTCAGCAGGGACGTTGCGCGACGCCGCAACGGCTCGGAAACCGCTCGACTCACATCGCTGGGGTTCAGGACGGCGGCATCTTCTCGCCGCACCTCGGGGAACATGTAGCCCTTGTAGCTCAGCAGGCGGTGCATGTCCCTGATGAAGCCCAAGTCCTCCCGGTATCGGCTCGTGTCGCAAATGGTCACGCGCCACTCTTCTATCGCCTCGAGGATCTTGGCCTGCACCCGGGTAGAGCGCATGGGGGGCCGCTCAGGGAACCTGCGGACCAGCTCATTGAGGAACTCCTTTGTGCTGATCTGCAGGTGGAAGGGATAGCCGCAGTTCTTGACGCAGATGTCGAGCAGGCTGAGGGCGAGCAGGGCAACGTTGGGGTTCCGGTGATTGATGTAGCCGACAATGGCCGTGGCCGCCTCGCGCGGGGCGCTGCCCTTCTTGCTGTTTATCAGATCGCAAATCTCGAGGTTCAGCGCGAGGTTGGGCTCGTAGTTTTCGGGGCTGCAGGCGGCGGAGACGAAGCGCTGGAGCTGCGACGGAGCACGGCCAAGCTCGCTCCAGCGGTCGCGGGCGGCCGCGCGGGCAGAGGCAGCTTCCATGACGCCTGCGCTGTCTGTTTCTCGCAGCTGCTACGATGCCGCCGACCGAGAGCAGGGGGGCGGCCGATGCGCGGATGGATGGGATCAGCCGAGGCCAGGCGGCGTCAACGTCGGGCGGGACGGACGAGACAGAAGCGCCAGCAGAGGGCGCGGGCAGGCAGGCGACCGAGGCTCGTCGACGGGAGCACGAGGCAGCCTGGAGCGGTGGCGGAGGGGATTGAGGCGATCAGGACTCCGTCATGGTGTTGGCCGGGTCGTGTGGCGCGGTGCGGTGCTGTGTCGGAGGGGATTAATGGATCAAGTAATTCTCCAGCAGTGACGTCTGAAGCCCACGAGCGGGCGCTGATTTTCCGAGCCCCGCCGCACCAACGTGGTATCATCAACCGCCTCGGCCGACATCGACGAGTTGCTCAACCCGAGGGCAAGGCTAGATGGTTCGACACAAAAAAGACCTTGCCGGCCGCGGCAAGAAATCCGGCTTCCGCCGCGGCGCCAGCAGGGCCCCCCCCCGCCGGCACGACGACGACTCTGCCGAAGCATCGTCGTCGTCGTCGCGGCCGGCCTTCCAGGCCGCCTGCTGGGACCTCGGCCACTGCGACCCCAAGCGATGCTCGGGCAAGCGGCTGATGAAGCTGGGCCTCATGCGCGAGCTGCACATGGGCCAGCGCCACAACGGCGTCATCATCACGCCCAACGGCAAGCAGGTCATCTCGCCCGCCGACCGCGACCTCATGGACCAGTTCGGCGCCGCCGTCGTCGAGGCCTCGTGGGCGCGCACGGAGGAGATTCCGTGGAACAAGGTCGGCGGCAAGTGCGAGCGCCTGCTTCCCTACCTCGTCGCCGCCAACACCGTCAACTACGGCAAGCCGTGGCGGCTCAACTGCGTCGAAGCCCTGGCCGCCGCCTTTTACATCTGCGGCCACGCCGACTGGGCCGAGCAGGTCCTCGCGCCCTTCTCCTACGGGCCGTCGTTCCTGGAGATAAACGCCAGCGTCCTGCGGCGGTATGCCGCATGCGCCGACGAGGCTGATGTCAAGAAGACGGAGGCGGCATGGATGGAGCGGCTGGAGCGGGAGTACGCCGAGAGCAGGGAGCAGGACAACGACGACATGTGGACGAGCGGAAACACGAACCGCAAGACACTGGTGCCGTCAGACGACGATGACGGCGGTGATGACGATGACGACGATGATGATGGCCACGGCCACGATGCTCGATCCGACGACGAGGGCAGCGCGGTGGACGGTATATACCTGGGCAAGCGGCCGCTAGACCCCAAGCCCGGCGAGGCCCCCACGACCGAACACGGCGACGACAAGAGGGACAGAGACCCCTTCGACATATCCGACGATAGCGACGGCGACGCCGCCGCCATGGAGGAAATCCGCCGCAAGGTCCTCGCCTCCAAGACCTTCTCCAACCCCAATCCTAATCCCGAGGCCGAGGCCACTGACAAGAAGCCCGCGACGATACCCCGCCCCCAGCAGCGGCGGCAGTTCAAGGTCGACCTGGATGTGCACCCAGACTCGGACAACAGCGACGACGACGGCCACGGTGATGACGATGACGACGAGAGCGATTTCCATGGCGGCGATGACGAGTTCGACAACATCATAGAGGCGACGCCCGTGACGGACAAGATTGGCCTCGCCAAGCTGGAGAAGGAGAGGAGCCAGGCGACGGTCTCGAGAAGGACGTACACGTCGAATGTGGTGTCGGCGCCCAGCCGCTGGTAGCGCACAAGATGAAGAAACCAAGATCAAGAACCTCCTGGCATGACCTCTTTACATGCGTTGGCAGTCGTTCCATTGCAAGAGATTATTTGTACACAGCCACCCCCTTCCATCTTCCGGCCCGGCCATGCCCGTACGACCGGCGCCTTTGTTGCCCGCATAATAGTACATGGTATCGTGGCATACACATCCGCCATGCGTTCTCAACATGGCACCGGACAACCCGTCTATATGCTTCCGCCCTCTTACAGAGTCCGCTTCTCCTTGACCTCCTCGTATGCCTGGATCTGGTCGTCGACCTTGAAGCCCTCGAAGCCCTCGAGGCCGACGCCGCACTCGGTGCCTTTGCCCATCTCCATGACGTCCTTCTTGACATGCTTGAGCGTGTCGATCCGGCCTGCATTCCAACGAAAATTAGCAAAAGGCCCGCTCGCTCCCACGGAAAAGGGGCAACTAGCAGCAACTCACCATCAAAGACGACTTGGCCCTTCCGCAGCACCTTGACCCGCGACGACCGCTTAATGGCGCCGTTCCTCACCCTACAGCCCGCAATGTTCTTGAACTCCCTCTTCTTGATGTTGATGGGGAAGACCTGCAGAATGTCCGCCTCGCCGCCGACGCGGTACGTGACGCTCATGGGCAGCAGGTCCGACAGCGTGGCCTTGGCATCGTCGACGACGTGGTAGATGACGCTGTGGTCCATGATCTTGACCTTGGCCTCCTCGGCCCGCTGCTTGATGTGCGGCAGGATGGGGACGTTGAAGTTGACGATGACGCTGTTTGAGGCGGCGGCGTGGTCAATGTCGTACTCGGAGATCTGGCCTGCCGATGAGCGCAGGATCTTGGGCTGGACTTCATGGTTGCCCAGCTCAAGGATGCTGCCGCAGACAGCCTCGACGGAACCCACTACATCCGCTTTGACCGTGAAGTTCTGGTACAGAATCCCTGGCTCAACCCGCCCAGTCGTTGATGGATCAACGCCATCCGCCTTTGCTGCTGCCGCGGCAGCCTCCGAGGCAGCCTTCTCCCGCTGGCGCCGCTCCTGCTCGGCGAGTTGGACGGAGCTCTCTTCGCGCTCGGCCATCTCCAGACGGTACTCGACTGCCGTCTTGGCCTTGGCCTCGTCGGGAGACTGCAGCACCTGCTCTCCAGCATCGGGCAGCTCTCGCCAGCCGAGAATCTCCACGGGCGTCCCAGGAGGCGCCTCCAAGAGTTCGACGCCAGCCTCGTTCCTGAGCGCCCGGATCCTTGCCCAAGTCTTTCCGGCAATGATGAAATCGCCCGGTCGCAAGGTTCCTCGCTTGACGAGGACCGTCGCCGCCTTGCCGTTTTGCTTGACACTTGACTCGAGGATCCAGCCCTCGGCCATGCCGTCGGTCTCGGCCCGAACGTCGAGGATCTCAGACAGCGTGACGATGTTCTCCTCCAGGTCGTCCATTCCAAGGCCGGTTTTGCCACTGACGCAGACAACCTGAACGTCGCCTCCAAAGTCCTCAATCTCGACTCCATGTCGCGACAGGTCCGCCTTCACCTGGTCAACGCGGGCATCCTCCTTGTCGATCTTGTTGATGGCCACAATGATGGGCACCTTGGCTGCCGTGGCATGCTTCAAGGCCTCCATCGTCTGCGGCATGACGCTGTCGTCCGCCGCGACCACCAGCACGACAATGTCCGTTACATTCGCCCCGCGCTGGCGCATGGAAAGAAATGCCGCGTGCCCGGGCGTGTCCAGAAATGTGATGGCTTTTCCAGATGACATCTTGACCACGAAGGCGCCAATGTGTTGTGTAATTCCACCGTGTTCCTGTGCGGCGATGGACGACTTCCTCAACCAGTCGAGGAGAGTTGTCTTGCCGTGATCGACATGGCCCATGATGGTGACCACCGGAGGACGCCCAGGTAGAGCTGACACGTCCTCGGGTGTCGGCCGAGGTCTGAGGTCCCTCTGTGAGCCGGTATCGACGGTCGGCTCAAACCCGTACTCCATGGCGATTAGAGCCGCGGTGTCGCCAGTCATGATTGTATCGGGCGTCACATTCTCGAACCCCATTTGGTCCATGTCCTTCAGAAACTGGTCGAGACGCTGCTTCAATGCCTGGGCCAGGTTCGACGCACTGATGTACTCGGGGATGTGGATTGGGACGGCCTTCTGCTCCTCTTGGAGGGCTTGCTTCTTCCGAGCCTCCTTTGCAGCCTCGCGGCGCTGCCGCTGTTCCCAACGGTGCATGGCCTCATCATCCCAGTCATCTTCTTCTTGCATTCGCCGGCCTTTTTGCGGTTTTGTGGACTTCTTTGACCGGCGATCCTCAAGCCTCTCCTCCTCTTCCATCTCGAATCTGGATTTCCGCCTCTGCTTTTGCGGCTCTTCCCCGGCCTCGCTTTTGTGACCCGTTGTCTTGTCCTGTGAACTTGCTCCGGCTAGTTGCTGAGCATCGACATCTCGAGGAGTCCTCGCGAGTTTGTTGCTGAGTCTTTTCGGCGATGCCTCGATGGCGGAGTTTTCTCGCCTGGCCTTGCTATTGCCCTTGAAGCCGGTGACTCTGGCTTCGAGTTCCCCCCAGAAGTCCTGTTCCACCGGCATCCCGTCCGCCTTGGACTGGTCGGCCACGGCATCACTGCTGCTGGCGGCCTTCATTTTCAAATGCGGTATCGCCTTGGGCCGGCTTGAGCGTGTGATTTCGCTCCATATCGTGGACTCGTTCCCATGTCCGTGTCCGTGCCCTGGCGTCTGGGCTTTACGACTGCTGAACGAGCCCCATCCAGGATGCTTAGTGCTGCCCCCACCAGCAGCCTTTGGCGATTCGTGATGGGCAGCCTTGCGGTTGTTGAAGAGGGCCTTTCCATAGCTGTGTCGCTCCGACGTGGCCGAGCCCGTCGCCGTACTGCTAGAGGAGTCGTTTGGCGGTGTCGAGGAAGCAGCTTGCGGACCGCTTCCGTCCGATTGCCGAGTCCCCGTAGACCACGACTTCGGTGTCGGTGGGGATCGGGGCTCTCGGTTCGTGTTGAACACATCCGCAAGGACAGATCTCGACATTTTTGCTTGCGCTTCGTGTGGGCCGCGCTTGTTGCTGTCCCTCCTCGACTGGCCCTCGGCCTCCTTGGCAGAAGCTGGAGTGCCGGTGGTACGCTGACGCGCCTCGCGCTCGTGAGGGAGAAGCCCGTCGTTGGCTTCCAGATTGGTCGCTGGTCGACTGGCGCCGGATGCGAACGAGCCCCAGGAACTTCCTGCTCCGCCAGCAAATCCTCCTGGGAACCCTCCAGGCCTCGGGGCATTGCCATTTCCCGCCGAGTTATGGAGCAGCGATGTCGTTGGGAGGTGCCGCGCACTTCGTGGCTGTAGCACTGCCAGTCTCACATGCTGCAGTGTTCTAGCAAGCCTCGGCGACCCGGTGCAGTTCGAAAGGGCGCGATCCCGCAGTTGTCGAGTATTCGTAGAGAGCTTCTGTCGGCATGATGCGCAGACGAATGGATGGCCACGCCCCTGTCATGGCTGCCGTCAGCTACCTCGGACCGTTAACCAGGCACGGATTGCCCTACCTTCCATGCGCGAGCCTTCAACATTTCCGTGAAATCTGCCAGGCGAGGCGTGAGGCAATCGACAGGGGATGCTCCAGAACCGGCCTGCTCGTGAAGTTGCGCTGGAGTTTGGTCGGAGCTGTGGAACTTTTCTGCTGCCAAGGCATCGAGGTGGAGACGTGAGCTTCGGCGCAGGGATGGCCCGCCACCAGATGCCGCGACGAGGCTACGAAACACCAAAAGTCGGTTCGAGCCGCGGTTCGTTGATCTTGTTCGACTCTGCGATACAATGAAAGTCTTGTTATGAAAACTCAACAAGAGCGTCCGTGTTGGCACTTTTTCATGCGTTTATTTTTGTTTTGCTTTTATCCCTAAAGTCGCACGTGTCGACGTCGGCGGCGCGCACCCGCCGCTTCCATTTTGTCTGCACCCACGCAGATGCGCAGCTTATCCACAAGACCGACTTTCACCTCTAAGCACCTCTAAGCACCTCTAAGCTCCCTCGAGTCTCAACCACCGAGCGCCAACAGCAAACGCCATGGCTCCCGCGAAGAGGCTCGCAAAGCCGAAGCAGGCCAGCTCATCCGGCTCGACCGGATCGCCCCCGGCTCCCTTCAAGAGCCCCCCCGAAGTGCTCGAGTCCTTCGTCAACGGGCTCTCTGAGAAGCATGTCTACATCGCCCACGTCGACTCCAAGCCCGCGTCCTTTAAGCGCAAGATCTTCCTCGTTCCCGTGGCCATGAACGTCTGCGTCTCGCTCCTCTTCGTCTGGCGCATGTGCTCCATCTTGCCCTGGTACTGGCAGCTCGTCCTCTCGGCGCTTGGGTATGCGAGCGAGGCAACCTTCCCTGCGTCGGAGGCGACTTGGGGCGAGCTCACGTGGGAGATTTCGAAGCGCGGCGTCAGCATGTTCATCGACTCTGTGCTCTTCGTCTTCGTCTGGCCGTGGCCCGTCGAGTTTGCCGCCGGTCAGCGCCACGGCAATCCCATGCTCTGGCGGCGCAAGGTCGGCTTCCGGGACAAGGAGATCTACGTTCGCCGGAGCCGCGACTGGGATCGTGTCCTCGGCGACATCTTCAAGGACGCAGACTCGCGCAAGATCCTGACGGCCTATGTCCAGCAGGCGACGTCTCCTCTGCTGCAGGAGCAAAAGACGGGCTACTTGCTCATGAACGGCCAGTGGGACTTGGACTGGAAGGCCATGGTCTACGCCCACGCCTTGGTCGACAAGAAGACCATTGCCCTCGAGGCATTCAAGACGGTGACCCTGGTGCATCACAAAGACTACGGGTGGCTGTCCTACGACCTCAAGGAGGGCTCCCAGGCGGACGAGGACGACAAGAGGCGGCAGGTTTTCGCTTTCAGGGACGCGCTCACGGCCATGGGTAAGGACGACCTGTTCTATCGCTGGATTGAGATTGTGCAGTTTGAAGCCGGGCAGCCGGGTGGGTTCGGTCCCGGGAAGCAAGAGGCGGTGGCGAAGAGAATTCGCGACATGTTTGAGGCAGAGAACATTGACTTCGACCAGCTGTGGAAGGAGGCAGTTGGCACGTAGGTCGGAGAATATACATAGCAGCAGTGAGAATCCACTGCCTGTTGACTTGCGAATACTACGTACGATGCAGGAGAAGACGGGGAAAACAGGCTGAAGGAGAAACAAATGGGGAGAGGCAAACGACTTCAGGCATAGACAGAGGCTTCGAAGCAAAGAGAAAAAAGAAAAAGAGGAAGAAGCCTCATGGGGATCGAACACCATGCACCACCGTCGTCGCGTGATTCGACAAAAGATAATGAACCCAAACACCAAAAAAGAATTACCGTCTAAACGCCCTGCTATCTCTCTCGCAGCGGAGATACTACAGCGCGCCCCGGCACTTTCGTGTCTTTGGAGTATTTGCTATCTTTGCGCCGTTCTCCAGCTCGGTCTCAGGCTGTGGGAGGAGACTGAGTCTCCTCCCACAGCCCTAC
>NRSZ01000702.1:0-11707 GCA_002901185.1 Tolypocladium capitatum
GAGCGTTCATCCGAGCGTTCAGCTAGTCAGGTAATCGCGCCCCTGCGCTCACCTTCACAACCGATGAACAAGATGCGATACCCACGTGATTTCCCGATGCAGTAATCGGAACGCCACACTAGGCTTCCCCAAGGTATCATCATGTCCCTCTGCCGGTTCTGCGGCGCCTTATAACTGAGATCTATAAACAAAGAATAACTCTCCCTCTCGCTTCTTTAATGGCTAGTCTTCAGTAACCATCTCATTTCGTGTTTCTTGCCTCTACCGCCCTTGTTTTTATATGAAGCGCGTATCGTAGACTCAAAGAGGTACCTGCGGCATTTCGGTAAGGGTGCCTACGAAGGTGCTATCTGCAACACGTGCACTAAGTTGTAATCATACTGTATAGAAGCTATGTCTGGCTAATCTCGTCTCAGCCATCCGTCAAAGCCACCCGAACCATGCCGCTGCCGTCAAGCCATGTATGTGTATGCTAATGGCCCTCAGCCCCTCCCAACGCCGTGCGCCGAAAACATGCCACGCTCCTCCCAAGAATCCACATCGTCACAAGCAAATCCATAGACCCGTAATGCCCGCTCGTTCACGCCGGTGCAAACTTTCTGCCGGCCCACGACGAGGGGAATGCCGCCCGGCTCTCGCATCTAAGACTGCGCCGCCGGCAAGTCCTCCTGCTGCACCTTGGTGGCGACCGCATCCCACCAAGGGCCGTGCGCCGCTCTATCCACCGCCCCGACTTTGTCGAGGAGGTCGGCGATGTGTCTCACCCGCTCAACAAACTCCGATAGCCCCAGGCTCGCCAGCTTCTCGCCCGCCGTGTTCGCTGCCTTGACCTTTTCGCTGGCAGAGCCCGGCGCCAGTCGGGCGAGAATATTGCCGCGAAGCCGCGTCAGCAGGAGACGCAGGACCGGCTCGCGAGGCTCCGTGGACTTCCGTGACATGTCCTGGCTGGCACTCAGCACCTTGGTCACGAGCGCGCGGAGGTGGGTCTTGGTGACGGCGGGCATGGACCGCCCGGCCTCCAGAGCAGCCATGGTGCCTTCTGCCGTGGTGTCGAGCGAGGCGTGGTTCGCCTCCAGCACCGTCATGATGCGGGACGCCTCCATCTTCCATTGCGTCCGGACGTCGCGCTTGAGCAGGTTCTTGCACTGGAGCAAGACGGCTCCCACGGTGATGATGCGCTGAACCATGGTGGAGACCTGGTTGATGCGCGCAAGGTCGAGCCGTAGCATCTCGGGCACCTGCTCGGCGGTGACGGGCGTGGGCTGTGTGAACACGTCGACCAACAGCTGGGCATAGAATCGGGCGGCCGTCGGCTGCGACTTGGCATGGTTGATGCCCTCGGGATCCCGTTTCTGTACCTCGGCCATGACCCTGGACGTGGCCGACCTCCACGCCGTCTCCGCCACAGTCAGGCTCATGCCGCCATCCACGATGTCGGAAGTGAATCTCTTTGATTCGTACGGGGCGGCAGACTCAATGAGCTGCGGCGCCGCGATCCGCAGCAGATAGTTGATGTAGTCGGACAGCATCACGTCGATGAACACATTCAGCGCCTCCACCCTGTCGATCAGGTTTCCGTCGCCGAGCTTGTTCTGCACCAGGTCCTTGACCTCGTCGTCCCGAAATGGGGCACACAGCTTAGGTAGAAGCGAACCCATGGCGGCGAAAAGCTTCTCGTACGAGAAGGTGCCAAGCGTGAACTGGCGCTCCGCCATGTCCGGGTCGAGAATCTCTCCGATGAGGTTGTACATGGCATTGCCCGGCTTGAGGAGCCGCTGCAGCTTGTCCTTGATATAGCCGGCCGTGAGGATGAAGAAGCGAAAGTTGGCCTCGCCGTCATCCTCGGCCATGGCAGCCCGCATCTGAAGGTACAGAGGACGCGCCAGGACGGCCTGCTGCTCGACATACTCCTCCGACGGGATTTGGTATTCCTTGTTGATGGCGAGCTCGTGGACCACAACGCGGTTGTCGGGGAGCAGCCCGTTCAGGCCAGTCTTGACCACCGCCGGCTTGGCTTCGCTCTTGCTCGCCGGGGTCGCCGGGGGGGTAAGCGCCCCCGGCTCGGCCGACACGAGACTGCTGGCCGTTGCGGAGGCCTCCCCGGGAGTGTTCTCCGCAACACGGGGCTTCGTGTCGCCCGTCTGCTTCTTGGCACCGCGGGTCTTCCTCGCCTCGCTGACGGCCTTGAATATCATCTTCTTGCCCTTCTCCGCGCCTGCCAGCTTCTTGATCCTCACAATCAGCATCAGTTGGTTGTCCTGGATGCTTTGGCGGTACAGCGCCGTCGCCGCGTCGTCCGTCGTATCCTTGACCGTCTGGAAGATTGCGTCCAGCTCAACAAACTGCATGAGCATCACCTCGATCAAGGCGTTCGAGTCGCGCGACTTCCAGGCAATGAAGGCATTGTAAAACACGGCGTAGGCCTCCGGAAGCGTCTTCTTCAGCGACGGCGGCATCGTGTATCGATTCGAGGCCGTCAGCCGTACCAGCATGTTCTCGAACGTTATCAGCAAGTCTTTGGCCTTGCCGATCAGGTCCTGAAGCTGAGGGTTGTCCAGGTCCGTGGAAGGTAGCTGGTGGGTGTTGAGGGCGGTGTCCTCGCGTGCATCGCCCTCTGCCACATCCTTGTTTCTGAGGACCTGGTTGGGGTGTCCGAGGATGAGGAATGCACTCAAGGTCGTTCGGACCGCGGCCATCTCTTCCACAGACCCCGGCGACCCCTCCTGGAGACCACATGTCCTGAGGAGTCGTGCCGTGACGAGGAGAACATTTTCCTGCGCCAGCAGCTCCACGACGGTATCGAACGAGGAGTCTCGAATACCGTCGACGGACAGGCCGAGGCCGTTGAACTCTTGGATAGTCCGCTTCCTCGCGCACCCACGCCACCAGCCCTGAATCCGAGCAGCGGCGTCGTCGTCCTTCAGCCTCGGTCTCTCACTTTCCTTGACCTGCGGCAAGACATCCACGGCCTTCCTGGCCATGACGCTCTGAGCGCGACTGCGCTGCGTGGCGCTTTTGTTCAGGAGCTCCTCACGACGCCTCTCGGCTTCGGCCATGCGCTCCTCCATCTTGGCCTTCATCTTGGCCACGTCCTGCTCGCGCTTTTCCTTGGTCAGCTCCGCCACATGCTTCGCCTTCCTCACTTCCTCTGCACAATTCGCCACGATTTCAGCCAGGTTACGCTCTCTCGACTGCTGCGCAGCGAGCGCACGTTCTTCGGATGCCGACGGGCCCCGGGGAGTGGCCTTGGCCAGCGCAGCCCGCAGGCGCACCTTTTCGGCATGCGCGGCCCTGTCGGCCAAACGGGCGCGGCGGTCCTCCAGGAAGGAGGCCCGCCGCAGATGCTGGGCAACATACTTGCTCTGGTCGCTCTCGCGGGAGTTGGCGTGCTGGATGGGCGAGCATCGGGAGTGGGCCGAGGAGATGGAGTTGCGACGCGACGAGGCCGCAGAGTGCCTGCGGCGCGCGTGAGACGGTCGATAGAAGCGGGCGGCGACGCGTGGCGGGGGTGTGTAGATGCGACTGTCTTGGTCCAGCACGTCGTCGTCCGCGGGAGGCATGGCCAAGTCCAAATCCATATCCATGGTGTCGTCGGAGGCTGGGCCGTTGGACTCTTCGAGGTTGCGCGAAGGCTCCGACAGGTCGGCTGACAGGCGGCGCATCGTGTCGGTGTCGGATCGAACGATGGGGTTCACGGGTAGAGAGGAAGGAGGCTGGTCGTCGGCGGCGGTGGCGGCGGTCGCGACGACGACGACAACAACAGCAGACGCAGGCCGCAGCGCGAAAAGGCAACGACAGGCCCGCTGGCGCAGGATGGCACGAGTAATGAACGCACCGAGACCAGGACCAGGACCGTCGTCGGCAGGAGCGGTAGCCTGTTTCGCTCCCCGGCCTCGAGCCTCGGTCCACCAGGCCGCTGCCGAGGCAACCGTTGCGGGAGCCGGACGCAGAACAGCGGTTTGTGACGACGAGGCAGATGCGACGACGGGCGGACCTCGACGCAGCGTCGTCGGGCTTCGACAGGAACAAGAGGGGAGGGGCGAGAGAAACAGAGGCGGGGGAGGGGTGGGACAGAACGAGAGACGCAGAATCCCCGGCCCCGAGTATCCGGCTCCCAAGCCCTGCTCGCGGTCCGACGCGGCGATGATGCGATGATGCGGTGACGTGGTGTTTGCGGCAGAAAGTGGCTGGAATGGCCCACGCCGGCCGCTGCTGACGGCGAGAGGGAGGGGCTTGTCTTATCGCCGGAAAGCGCGCCGGTCCGCTTCCCAGCCGGGGCGGACGGGTTTCGCGACGGTTGGAGGGACCCAGCCGCATGCGCCGTACTGCCCGTGCTGCCCGTGCTGCTCCCTCACAGCCCGTCTTACGGACCGACGACGTGGAAACAGGGCAAGCGGGTGCACGGCGTGTGCGTGTGGTGACCCGACTCGTGGCCCGCGGGCTCTGCGTGATGCTGGATGCATGCCGCCCACGCCGCGTGCAGCGCGTCCGTCATCTGCCTCCGCATCGTCCGCTGTCATTGGCCGTCCCTCGCCCCCTGACGCGGCGCGCCTTGCTGAGCCGCCGACGGCGGTCTCGGACGGCCGCTTGTTCTCTAAGCCGTGACGGCCCGTCTTCTACGCCAACACGCAGTCATCACTCCGTTGCCGTGACATGCTCTGGCCGTGCTTCGTAATGTTCGTCGTTATTGACTTCCCGGGCTGCGTTCCCCGAGGCACGCAGAGCCGCCTGCTACCCTTCATGTCCGGCGTTAATAATACAAATCAGACTCTGGGGGAGGCTTCTCATCCAGCTCGGCCGGACGAACCCCCCTTCCACGAGCCGAACCCTTTTCTTTTGCTTTCCGGCCTCGCCGGCTTGCCCTCGCGACCCTGCGTGGCAGCCCTGCGACCCTGGTGTAAACACAGGCGTCGCCAAAATCAATCCCATGACGCCTTGCCCTGCTGCCCCATGATGCCGTACTCATGCTCGCTGTGCCGTCTTCTCGGGCCTGTTCGTCGGCCCTCGTCCGTCTCCTCTCGTCAGTCACCGCCGCCGTCACATCCGACGTAGTCCTGCGGCTCGCTCAGAGGTCGCGCCGGGTCTGGTGGAGACTGCCGCTTCGCCCTCGTCCCCCGACCATGTTTGCCGCTCTGTCGTGCACCATTCTGTTGCTCCACTCGAGTATGGTCTCGTAGCACAGCACGTATTGCCGGAGGCTCTGAACCATGCTCAGCCTCTGCTCTCGAAACTCCTCCACCGTCCTTTGGACGAGGTCCACCGTGTCCTCTCGTAGCCAGCTCTCGTTGACTCCGGGGGATGCTCGTGATGCTCGTGTAAAGGGGCACAGAGCTTCCGTCGGCTTGTGGTCGAAGAAGCCCTCTGGGCCCGTGTCCCTGCCGCCGGAAAGAGGAGAAATACCCTCGTCGTGGTTCGCCATGGAGACATCACCCTGCGAATCGTTGGCCCGTGAAGCAGCCAGCTTCGCCTGCCCCTGGCGCTTCAGCATGTCAATGACGCTGTCCACGGTGCAAAAGGTTCCCGATCGACCACAGCCCGCGGAGCAGTGAACCAACATTGGTCTAGCTCGGGCATCGTTTTCAGGCTCGTCGTGCCACGTCATGGGGTTTGAGTCGATCGACGCCATCCTGGAGCCAACAATCGAAGCAGTCTCCACCCGAGGCGCGGCTCGCTGCATGACATTCGCGAGCTCGACCAACGCCAGGAGATGGGACGGCTGTGCGGGCGTCCCAAAGTCGGGCCACGCTGGGAATTGCAAGTGCGTGATCTCTCGGATCGCTGCAAAGGGGTGGGCTGCGTGAGTGAGCGCAAACTTGCGGATGATGACGTACGGAGTTTCGGATAGTCCCTGGACATTCTGGCTCGTCGGCGTCGAGGACTCGAGAGTCGTCGTCGTGTTGGCCCTTCTCCTGCCAATTTCAGCCGTGCTGCACGTCGCGGGTGTGCACGTCGACTCCGATCGGCGCTTGTCAATGTCTAGCGAGGCCTTCTTTTCCGACAGAGGCTTCAGTCTAATGGCGCCGAATTCCCTGCCTTTCCAATAAGGATGGCACTTGAGCTGTCCGCCTTCGGACTCGGCGGTCAGCATGACGATGACACGAACATCCTGCTCCCAGATGACGGACCAAAAGTCCTACCACGACGTCAACGACATTTCCGGGACGGACGAGAATCAGCGCTCCTACCTCAAACGTGGCCGGCAGCGGTCCCTGGGAGGCTATGTATCGCTTGTTGCTCCTGGATGCCGTCAAGTGGCTCGCGTTGACATAGTCACAGCCTCCATCCTGCCTATTTTGCAGCCGGACTCGTGCATGGTCAAAGGGCAGGATGTCCTTGTAGCGGTTCTTGACGCCCTTCTCGACGCCGGAGAGTTGAAACTTGCCTCCTTGCTGTGCGTTGGGGTTGAAGGCCGCATATGCGCTTCTCATTCGGGCCTGCTCGTCCTGCTCGATGCGCAAGAACTTGTCAGAGACCTTCTTGCCGTGGTCAGCCTTGGATGCGGCTTCGCGCAACCATTGCGGTAGCAGCGGAGAATCGAGGTCGTGCGGCCGTGAGACTTCGAGTTGGCCCACTCCGTCGGCCAGATCCATATTCTGGCGAATATTGGAGAAGAACGGGCACGGTTCGTTGGTAGACCGCGGAAGGTTGACTCCGCCAATCACGGGAGCGAGGCCTCCGTCATGGCCATTGCAGCCGGCTTGCCCAGCCGCCCGAGCGACTTGTCCGCCGTCGACGAGCTTCGGAAACGATTTCTGGAACATGGTAAAGCCGCCCCGGAGTATGGCGGTGCTCCCGGTGTAGCCCTCGTTGGTGAACTTCTTGATCATATTCTGGGCAGCCACGGCGTCGCGCTTGTCCGACGCATGGGCGTCGTATACGACGATCCAGTGCATGCTCCGCCACTCGGAGAACTTGTCCGACCCCAACCCGGCTTGGAAGGTCTGCTGCAGCTTCTGGAGGTTGAACGTCGGACGCTTCAGGAGCGTTGTGGGGACGCACAGGTTCAGCGCCCCCCTGACGCGAGATTGCGCAAAGCTTTGGGACGACCTCATGTCCAACAACAGCAGGCGGCCGCCGTCGACCGTCTCCATCAAATCTCCGAGGTCCCGGCCGGATATCATCGACGGTGTTCCAGATTCCAGCTTGGTGGGGAACGTGACGGCACGGCCAATCTCGACCAACTTTGGAGACGAGGGCTCAACCTTGGGCAGCATCAACGACAACCGGGAGTCCCGCTCCTCGGCTCTGGTCGACGTCGCGCGATGCTGCGAAGGATCGATGGGCCTCGGGGATTCGAATCTCGGCATTCCGGTGATTTGCAACGGCAGTATGGACGACTCGGAATTCCGCTTCGAGTCCGACGAAACATACGCCGAGTCGAGAAAGCCGTCGTGGTCGACGTCCATGCTGCTCGTCGAGGGGTGGTTCGACATGACGGAACGCACGAACGAGGCCTCGGAGCCCGTATCGCTGGCGTGCGTATGCCACCTAGGCGGTCGCGGGCGGACCGGCGTGGGATGTGACGTCGGCTGGACATGGTGCGAGGTGGGCAAGGAGAACGACTTGCCCTTGTTCAGGTCGGCCTGCCTCCTGAAGGCCTCGAACTCGGGGTTGGCCTCTAGGGAAACCTGTTTCGGGAGCGCAGTGGCGAACGACTTGACCGATGACGAGACCGGGCTCCAATTATCCCGTCCCAGGCCAGAGGATTCGCGCGGGTCGGCAGTGGGCTCGACGACCAGGCCGAAATAGTTGGGACTCGGGGCTCGGCCATCTTGGTGTCGGGTGGGAGAGAGTATTGGCGAATGGTTCTGGCCCACGGAGAAGGCGGCGCGAGGGGATGTCAAGGGCGTCGTCGTGGACTTGCTCGATTTCGAAGCGCGTGGAGGCTGCGTGGCCGTGTGCAGATAGGAACCCCCGGCGGACGGGGAATGCCTCGAGGGAGCCTTCATGGTGTAATGAACAGGCGTCCGGTCGCTGGGTCTGGAGTCAGGCATGACCTGGGTGCGAGGACGGTAGGCGTGAGAGAGCATCTGGCTCGCAGACTCAGGAGGCCATGGTCGGATGCCGAAGCGGACGAGACAGGTTCGACGAGGAGAGGAGCTGCTTCAAACACTCGGAGGCGTTGGGCGGAAGGATCCAGAAGGCCCCCAACCGAGGATAGGGTAGGGTGGTGAGCAGATACGTCAGGTGGCGCGGAACGCGGGACCCTGGATCGGGGAGACTGCAATCGACGTTGGCGGCAACGGGGATCCGGATCCAACGGGTGGCAGGCGGCGGTGGGTCAAAGCGCAAAGACCGGCACTCGGTTCAAGGCAGAAGGCGACGTCTGGGGAACAAAGAAGAGGCAGGGAAGAAGAAGCAGCGGGGAGCGCGCTGGTCTGGGGTCGGCCGGGGAGGAGGATGAAACGAGGCGCGGAAACGAGGCGCGGACAACAGCGGTCAGGACTTGGGACGGCAAGGCTTCCGGGGACTGGGCGGCCCAGCGTCGTAATAGTCGTAGGTCTTGTTTAGGTCGGAAGGCGGTGCCGCGGCGAGGCCGTTGTCTCGATGTCTGCCGCTGGAGGGTGTGATTCATCTGTGGGAAGGGAGCGCCTTTGCCGGGGGTGACGATGAAGATGGCGAGCGGTGGAGGTGGGTGCAGCCTCGGGCAGGTAGGTACTTGTATGTTCGGACCAGCGACTCCAGCACACCGGCGGCGGCTTTAACTGCCGTTCCAGGCGGTGGGAGAGATGCTCAGCGTCGCCAAGAGCAGCAGCGGATGGAACAGGCGGGAGCGGAAGGGCGCAACGGGGGGGGCCTTCAGACGGGAAGTGTTCGGCGAGGCCTGCTTGGGTGGGTGGTCGCGTGCGGCAGGGATCGTCGCGGGCGGCGGCGGCGGGGACGCTCTGTCTGGACGAGGAAGCGCATCGAAAGGAAGCGCGCCGAGCAGGCCCAGCTCGAGCAGGCCCAGCTCGAGCCGGCCCAGCGTCGAGCAGGCCGAGTCCGCCCGTCCCTGCGTGCAGCCTGCCCGTGATTCGGCACGACGCCCCTGCGCGCCCGTTCCGGTGCGTGCTCGACGTCGCGTCACCGAGCCCTCGTCGCCGTCGGCCAGCGGCCTCGCGGCGACGGGAGCGCCTGCTCCGGCCTCCGTACCCCGTCAGCCCCCTGAGGTGCACATGTACCAGCGCAGCGCCCCACCGCCGTCGTCATTGAGGCGTCAAGGGTCCCCGCTACAACCTCCCACAGAGGGGCTCGCTAGGCGCGTCGGCCAACCACGCGCCCCGTGGCACCCAGCCAGAACGTCACAGCACCCTTGGCACCTCGAGTCCAGAACCCTGCACGGCTCGATTCCGCAAGGCCCTAGCTCCGCTGCGTGGTCTGCCTGTCCCGTGCTCTGCGGCCGGAGGCGTCCTCGCTCTGAACGTGGCTGCGCTGTCGAGGCCCGAGGGGCTGCGGCCGCAGTGGCTGGCAGCTGTTCGTTGTCTTGCTCGTGAGACAGTGAGACGGGGCACGCCTGCTCGTACGTCGACGGTAGGTACCTAGGTACCTGTACCTACCTTGGGTTGAATCAGCAGCCGGGTCTGCGAGCCGCCGCGCCACGCGACGTGACTGCAATGGTTAAACAGCTGACGGCTTTGCGATGCGGCGCATCCGCCGAAGCAGCTCCCGCTTTGTTCTTCACCGTACCTACGAAGCAGGCAGCGGCATTAATAGAGTTGCGGGACCATCCGCTCTTCGGCCACTGGTCGGATGCTCGTGAGATTCCCGCTTGGCCATTGGTTGCATTCGTGCCGAGCGTTAGCCGGGGGCTGCTCTGCGGCGCCGGCCCGCCCCGTCGTGTTTTGTTGACGTCTTCCTTCGGCCACCCGGAAAAGCATCGTCGGTTCATCCAGACACGCATCGTCTGCCCGTCGCAATCATCAGCAGCAGCCGGGTCGTGCCACGCTACCAGGCACCTCGGGCCGAAGACGCCGGGACGCAGGCTCGCAGACTCGCAGCCCCACCGCCACGCATCCGCACACGCGTTGGCATCACGGGCTCACGGGCTCACGGGCTCACGGGTACGCACAGTCGCCGGGTCGCAGGCATCGTGAAGCGCTGGCCTTTGCCGTTGCCTACTCCTTCACCTATGCCAAGGGCTTACGTTGGTGTCGCGTACCCCCGGATTACTGCGGCTAGTCGGCGGCAGCAACCCCACTAGCCTCTCTAATAGTCTGACGGATTGCTGCCTACGCCAACGTCGGGCATCTTTTCGATTCGCCATGGAATTTGCGTTATTATAAATCGCCAAGAAACGTAGCATCGCTTTTAGAGCCCCGTGTGTGCTCAACTGGGTTGACATCTAGCGAGTGAAGCGGCTGGTCGATATACCCGATCCCGTACGTCTGTGCCATTCGGGCGTGCCGCCGAAATTATAGATTCTCGCGACATCTTGCTAGAATCGCCTCGTGCCGTCGCATACGGGAAGACGAGCGGCTCATGGGGGTCGCTCGATGGCTTTTGGCGGCATATCCACGCCGTGGCACGGGCTCGTCGCGTATGACTAGCTTCTCGGCGCGGCCGCCTCCCAACATGCCTGCCCACGCCATAATCGAGTTTTTAGACCTCCTGCAGACCGTGATAGTAACTACGGACCGCTAGAATTTCTCGCTATCCCATGCCATTGCTTGGCTGCTTTTACGTACAAGACTCGTTGGGGAAGATGGCTTACGTACGAAGTGGCGGACAAGTAGAAATAGGGCATGTGTTTCCCATTGTTTAATGATCCGCTGTAAAACTAGCGCACGGCCTCGCGATACGGTTCGTGTATATGGGTAGATTCGCAATCACATCGACGATTTACGCTTAATTCGGTACCAAAGGCGCGTCCTAGAGCTGTCGCATCAGCCGATGATGGTGTCGCGACGGGTTGTGGGGCGGGTGTTGGCAGGAATCCGGACTAATTTACGTGCCGGCTGCTGCTGGTCTTTGTTCTCTTTTAGAACCAACCACGTTGATGCGGGCTGGCGGGGACGCTAAGCAGCCATCTCCCAGCGGCTAAACCGCGGCCCAGACTTTCAACGGGCGTACCGATACAACGGGCTCGGTCTGCATCCCGGATATGACGCATTGCACCGTGCCGTCTTCTCGGACTCGGCGCTGTCTGCGTCGTACACGGTCTTGACCGGTCCGCCATTGCACCGATGAGCGGTCGCCCTGCCCACCAAAGGATCTCGGTTGACGGGAAGTTCGACTTGTCAAGCTACACCGCGCCAACGATGGCGGCTCAGCCGTTGGGCCCCCGGACGTGGGGTGAAGCGGGGTGCGGGCAATCGTCGCCGCCGCATCGGTCGGGACCTCCGGCACCTCGAGAGCCGAGACGGAGCCTGGCGTGGGCCAGCCTCTGTGTCTGCGGCATCAGCCTGTCCATGGCGGACGTGGGCCGACGGATCCGAATGCTGGCTGAAACCTGCATGGCCCCTTGTCACGGCTCTCTGGCGCCGTGTAAGTGGCCCCTTGCCTGCTTCGAGCTGGGAGGGGTCGGCCCAGCTTGAGTCGAGCTAATGTCGAGTCATTGAGCTATGGCATCCGTGCCGCAGTAGTATCAATTGCCGGAGCTCGTCGAGCTGCTGCGTGTGTGTGTCAGTGACTGGACGTTACCAAGGTTCAGCCAGCTACGTATTGCGTTGTAAATGCAGGTATATCAGCGGCCCCTCCGTCTCTCCCCCATCCCACCTCCCCCCTCCTC